>WEIS01042369.1:0-15536 GCA_013389965.1 Todus mexicanus
CCCCTCCCCACCCCGTGTCTGCCCTGGGCCTGAGGCAGGCCTGGTGCCTGGGGAACGGGCCCTTACACAGAGGTGTTGCCCCACCAGTGCCTCAGGTCTTGCCGAAAAGGTGAAGGGAGGGGGTTTGTGCTGTGAGCCTTTCCAGACTTCTGCCTTGGCAAAGAGGCCATTTAGTATCTCCATCTTTGTAGGATCAGAGGTGGACTGAGCTCCCCAACGTGCACCTCTCCCTCCTCTCCCAGCCTCAGGTCCACATGTCAGCACCCTCCCAGTGAAACCTCTGATGCCTCGGGGAGGCCACGGTGCATGCCCTGGGCTCTTGAGGATGTGAATGGGGCCAGACACTGGGCTCTGACCCCTTCAGGGGCAATGAGCCTGAGGCCAACCTGTCCTCACCTTTACCAAGCCAGCAGTGGGGAGCAAAGGGGAGGCAGAGGATCATCTATGACCTTGTGCTGGGGCAGGGCCTGGGGCCTGCAGGGCAGGGCTGGTGATGCCAACCCATCCTCCAGGCCTCCTTGCCCCGAGGGTCTGAAAGGCACCAGGACTCGCAGAGAGAGAAGAGGAAGGAGTGTTTCTTATTTGCAATGCTGGGCCTGGCAGGGAGGGAGGGCAGTGGGAGGCTGAATCCAAACAAACAAATAAACAAACAAACAAACTAACAACCAGGCGGCCATGCCGCACTCCTTGCGAAACCGCTGCCTTGGACAGGGAGCCAACCCAGGCTGAGGCATCCGAGTGGAGAGGAGGGATGCGAGGACATGCCGGGAGTTGGCGGCAGCACGTGGTTCCCTGGGCAGCAGTGCCAGGGGCAGGCAGGCACCCTTCCCGTGAGGCGTCGTGGCACCGAGAAAGGGGGGGCTTGACTCCAAATTTCCTTCCCTCTTCTCGACACAGAGTTAAGAAAGCACCAGGCGCAGAGGGGTTAAGAGTGCCATGCCAGTTAGACAAGCTGCAGAGGTGGATTTGGCAGCCTGGCCGGGGGCAAAGGGGCCTGCCCTGGGTGCCAGACAGATCAGAGAAGGGCATCGAAACAGGCTGCCCGTCGGGGCGGCATGGCCGGTGCCAGCCTCATGCGGCCAGTTGCTCCGAGCTGACTCTTCCCTCTGTCTGGTTGTCGGCTCTATCTGCAGCTGCACCGAAAGCAGAGGGGAAGGAGGAGAGCAGAGAGAGAAAGCCCAATTAGTAGATGAGCAGAGAGAGGCATGCAGGAAACCCAGCCCCCAAAACACCAGAAATCGCTAATGAGTGCCTGGCGAACTGTGCCAGGGTGCCGCGGATGCTGGCAGAACCACAACCATGCCAGGGATGTACTCGCTCTGCTCAGCTGGGGCAACCTGGGGACAGTGGCTGGGAGAAGCCGTCACGGGTTTGTGTTTAGCCTTGCCAGGCCACGGAGCTGGATTTTATCCACCTTGGCTGACAAGTTTTCTATTTTCTGCAGTGCTTTTTAAAACCATTTTTGCTTGTGCCTTCTCTCTCCCAGATATCCCAGGGAGGTAGGAGCCATTGCACTTTGGAGGCCTGAATTGCCCCTTTAGGGGCTTCTTGGCTTTCAAAAAAACCCCCCCAAACCAAAAGCAACTTAGAAATTTAGTGTAGTGAGTCATATCACACAAGAAGGCATCAGTTCCAGCCTGGCTGGAATAATGCAGGTGATCATTTCAATTTTCTTCAGAAAATAACACTTTTGGGGGTTAAAAATATTTACCTATATTTTTCTTCTTCTCCCCCCCCCCACCCCACCTTGAACAATACTGACTTTATCACACTGGATAAAATCAGCAGGAGACTGTTGTTGTGAGAGTTTAGGAGTTGGAAGTTCCTTTTTAGGGCAGAGGCATGACTGATCCTGTGCTTTCTAAGAAGCCTTTTCAGGTATGAATCTGTTTAACAGGTCTGAGATTCTCCCAATTTACATTTTGAATGAGAAAACATGAATTAGAACTCCATAAATACTTTTCTAAGATTCACAAGATCATTAAAAGAAAAAGGAGCTGCCCAGATGAGAAAAGCCTAGATTCCAACATCCCTTGAGAGCATCTCATCCTGCCTCTCCTGGAAGATCTTGGGACCTTCCCTGAGCATGTCTGCTGCTTTCCTCCTCTCTGAGGCAGCCTTGCAGCAGATTGAGCAGCAGTGAGAGCCACCCTGAGGGGTGAGGGTGTTTAGGGGAAAGGGAAAAGGTGTTATCAGTTACATCTCCAAGCCTGAGTTTAGAGAGGAGCTGGGTTAGATGAAAGAAGAGATGATGCAAATTGTCACTCGTCCTTTCAAACGACATCTCCTTTCTTCTCCCTTTTCCTCCCATTTTAAAGTTTGCAAATATTTGGGAACCTTTTCTCTCCGCTTTCACTTAGCTCAGCAGTGCCTAGTTTAGGATAGTATCTGGGACCTCCGTACAGCCCTGAGTCTTAGTAGCCTCCATTGGGAAGGAAATTTGGACCAGGATCTAGATTATCCTAAATTGTCCCAGATTTATCCAACAGAGACAGCTCTCAAGAGCCAGGCTAGCTCTTTCTTTGACAGGGAGGCAGCAAAGTGGCTCACAAATTGAGTTACATGAGTAATCGAAATAAAATCACCAATCTCCTGCTTGTGGCATTTGGCGCAAGCCCCATTATGTTATCCAAGAATGAGCCAAAAGAGCTTTGCAGGGTTACGTAGCCTCTCTGGCTGGGTTTGTGTCTCTGAGTAAGGAATTCCACTCTGACAGGGCAGCTCCCTTTAGCATGAAGTTATTTCAGCAGGAAAAAACCATTGGCAGAGTGAGGAAGGATGTCCTTACTTTTGCAGACAGGGACCTTGTTACTCCATGTCCCATCCTTTAGACACTCAATCTGGAAGGAGTCGCTCTCCAGGTTATCCTGTGCAGAAGACGCAAGGAAAAAACCCACTATCAATGTACAAGGCAAGGAAATTAATCTCTCCATAAAAAGTCCATTTTATTGCTCGAGATATACTCAGACCCCCATGAAATAAGACTTTTCGAGCTAAAAATTGTGCTAAAATCATAATGAAAAACTTGTGTTTTCTTGTTGTCAGCAACTCAGTGGTGTGCTGAATGCAAAGGAACTGGAGAAATTTATTCCTGTTCTAGGTGTTGGGCTGTGTAAAGAAGCAGCTCTGCATGAAGGATAAGTCTGGGAGGAGATCAGAGAAATATCCAGCTCTGTGTCGGAAGTCAAAGCAGGCTACTGGTTTGGAGGGAAGACAGCCACCCTGTGAGTCACCCACGCTCCCCATGGCTCTCAGCTGTTTCCTGGAGAGGCCCTGCCAAAGTCCTGACCCTCTTGACTTGCTGAAGCTGTCCCAAAGTCCCAGAGAACCTCCTGGTCTGTAGCGGGTGGTCTCTGTGGGGCTGCCCGGGAAGCTGAGCCCATGTACACTGAAATGGGGAGCAGGCAGAGCCCTGGCAGGTCCCCTGGGTTTTTGCTGCCTTTTTCTTTGGCAGAGGTGCTGGCATCCTCTGAGCTGGCTGGCTCTGGAGGGATGACGAGAGAGTGGCTTGGGAAACTGCCATCTCCTCTCTTCCTCTGTGTCTTTGGGAAGGAAAGTTGGTAGCTCTCAGAGGAGGCTGTTTCCTTGCCCCTGGGAAGCGGGTAAGGATGGTGTGTGGATTGTGTTCACTCTCTCAGAGATGAAACAGCTTTGGGAGTAAGGATCGCCCCTTTCCTGCCCAGGTGCCCAGCTCCACACTGTCACTCCATACCTTCAGTACTTTGTATCCGATGTTGCAGCTGATGACAACCTGGTCCTTGAAGGTGTACTTAGCTTGGGAAGGCTCAATCTTCCCATTGATCGGTGGTTGCACCAGTGGGCATGGGTTTCCTTTGAATAAAAAGTAAATGAAGCAAAACAAAACTCAGATGAATAAATGAAGAAAATGCATTCCCTGCCTTGATCTTGCTATTAGCCTACACTGGCATGGCTCAGCCAGGCTCTTCTCCTAGGGGTGGAGGCTCCAGGTCTTTCCTCCAGTCTGTAATGGCCTGGCTTTGGGAATTACAAAACTGGGAGCTAATAACAGTAGTTTGTGCAATTACCCTGACCAAAACTGCTCTGCTTTGCAATGTGGTCTTTTTCCAGGGCCCTTCTGGCACAGGGAAAGAAAGCAGCCTTGGAAGAGAGAGCTCCATGTCAATTTATTCCTCTCTTCTTGCGATTTCTGGAACAGACCCTTTCTGGAGACAGGATCATGGACTACCAAACTCACGGTCTCCACCTGCAGGGTTTATAAAGCCCTTCCCATTGCTCAAGCCCAGGAAATGGAGATAAGTAGCAGGAGTTACCAATTGCTGTGTACGACAGCTTCCAGCCCCTGTTCTCTCCCGAGTTGTCACTGTGGAATAGGATCTGCACACTGTTCGTTTGGGTTTCAATGCGTCCTGGGGACTTCTCTCCACAGAAAGGACCAAACTCCCTGTGACCAGCTTTGATCTGCCAAGGCAAAGAAGTGTGGCTGGTTTGAGGAGGATCTTTGATTCCCGAGGATCGCTTCACTCTGAGGCTGATGATGGGCCTGCAGTGAGGCTTAAGCACCATGTGTTGGGGGCATGTGAAGTAAAAGAGGGTCACTATTGGCTGAGACAGTCAAAATCAGATGTGGAAAGAGATATGGAGTCAGTTGAGCACAGGGTTTCTGCTGGCTTCATCACCCCTCTTTAGACTAGGGCAATTTTGGTCCCATTACCAGGGCACTGGGGAAATGACAGGGGAGCAGGGCAGGAGAAGTGCAGAGCCCAGCTTACCTTAATGTAGTCATAAGGACAGGTCACCTCGGGGTGGTCTTCAATGTCGAAGCTGTCCTCGAAGCTTAGGGTAATGAAGAAACCCTCCTCTAGTTCAATGCGGTACAGGCAGTCTGAGCTCTTGGGATAGGGGCTGGGGAAGTCGGCACTGGTGATCACACCACTTCTCTGGGTGTAAAGGTTGTCACTGCACTCCACTGAAACACAGCCATGGCTCAGTCAGGGCCCTACCATCTACATTGCAGCCCTGACCACACTCAGGAACCCTCCCGGTGGAGTAGGGATCTGCTGTTGTGGTCCATGTACCCTGATTGTGGGTCCATGCAAGGAGAACCTTATATAGCCAACCTCCAAATATGCCTGTGGCATAGAGATCCTGGGCTGAGAGCTAATCCCAGATAATCTACATGATGCAGATTCACAGCAGAGACTAAACCTTTTAATTTCTCCAATGTGAGAAGGTCTATAGAGCTTAGCTGAGGAGCACAGCCCACAGCTGAAACCACATCTCCTTCCCATGCAAGAGAACCACAGGTCTTGGGCACTCTCCAGTCCCAGGCTATTGGTTTGCAGGGGAAGAGGCACCTTATCCCTCCTGGCAGCAAGAGAGGGCAGTTTTGCCTGTATTTGGTAGGTCTGTTGCCTTCTCAAGGACCCCATGTCCGAACTGTGCATGGGCAGTACCTTTGCACGTCCTGTTGTCAGAGTGGAGGATGTAGCCGAACCTGCAGGAGCAGTAGTACCCGCCGATGTAGTTGTGGCAGTAGTGGTCACATGCCAGCTCCTCGTCGCTTTTCTCCAGGCACTCATCCACATCTATGGTGGAGATAACAAGGAAGGGAGGTCACTCTGCAGTCCCTCACGCGTTGCTCCTCATGGGGACATTTGCTACAGCACCTAGAAATTAGTTGTCCCGTGTGGTGGGTCACAAAAGCATTCAGTGAGTCCCATGTAGCTCAAAGGCTGCACACAAGGACTCCTCTTGGTAGGGTCCCCAAGGCTGGCCTGGCATGTGATCCTAGCAGATTCGCTATGCTACCCTAGCAAGTTGGTCCTGTGGAACCGAGAGCTGCTTACCCACAGCGGTGTAATGGGCATCGAAGCCGGTGAAGCGTTCCTCATTGGAGAAGTCGGACCTGAACGTAAGCCCCATGTAGGGCCCTGGGGACAGGATCACTTGCTGGCCAGGAGCCTGCTCTGTGTCTGTTGTCTCTCTGCCACAGAAGATCGCCAGTTCCTGGTCCTCAGTTTCAATCTGTGAGCAGAAAGAACGCGTGAGCGCTCGCCAGGGCTTGGGACTTGCCCCCTGTGTTCTGCTGAGCACTTGAATAGCACAAGAGTTTGACATGTCCCAGGGGTGCTCCCCTGTGCTAATCACCTCTGCATTTTCCCTGTGTGGGGCTGTGGATGTCTGCAAGATCGGAGAGCCTGTGGTGCTTTCCTGGGGGAGATCAGGCTGGGCTTGGAGTCATGCTCTGCACCTGAGAGCTCAAGTCTCTGCTTGCGCTTGCCCAGCCAGGGCTCAGCAGTATCTTCATAGGACTAGCTTCACATCTGGCAGCCTTTGATGGCCACAGCCCAGGGATGCAGCTCTGCACCTCTGGATGCCCTGTCCTGTTCAGCCTTGCTCTGTCTTGGCCCTAAAAATCAATTTGCAGACATTTCTGCTGCATTCACCTCACTGTCTGCAGCCACCCGTGACTCCGGGAGATGCTCAGAGCATGGCAGCTCTGACTCCCAGTGCTCCTGCTCTCCAAGGTACCGTTACTGCAGTAAAGCAATTAAATGGTTTCTGCAAGATGAACAGAGGGACTCGGGCCTGCCTGCTCCTGCCCATGGTCACCCTCTGAAGCAGATGCTGAGAGATCAGGTAGCGTCTGGGATGTAAAGAGCGGCTGTAGGGTGTAACGGAGGGAACCTGTTCGGGAGTTGAGGTGAGGAGTGGGGAGGTGATGAAAATGAAGGGGTGTGAAAATCAGCCCCAGGCTGTGTTGTTCCCATGCAGAGCTGCGGGTACCTGAGATGCTCCCCCTTGCCTCCTCCCTCAGCTCAAACACTGATCTAAATGGGAGAATCTGTGTGAGGGTTGTGCTGCTGGGAGGATACTGGAACCTCAGCAAAGCTTCTGCCCGTTGATTTTGCATCAGCTCAAAGCAACAGCTGTAATTTGAATGGTGTTTCTGACTCCTGGGCTGGCTTGGATCAGCTTGGTCCTGTCCCTGCCGTCCAGGGTCCCTGTCTGGCTCCAGACCTGCACTACCAGACACGGTTTGAGGGCTACATGAGGGGACCAATAGGCCAATGTGCTCTGTTGTCATGTCACAAGTGTCTATGCACATCCCTTTAAAGCAAAGCCTTGTCTGTGCCTTAAAGCACTATAATCCCTGCAGAATCCCCTCTGTTTTCCATGAAAACCCTCTCCCTTCCTTTTTCTTTGATGTTTTCCCCAGGACCATTTCGGTACTGACCCCACCTCCTTCTCCTGCACATCTCACGGCCAGCCCCTTTCTCAACCATAACCTCTCCCAGCTCATTCCCAGCACCCTGCCTGCTTTCCCCCAGGAGATTTGAATATGAATAGCCCCTTGGCTGAGGAATTTGATGAACACCACCGCCAACCTCTGCAATTCGTGCCAAGCCAACGCTATTGAGGCCACAATGTAATGTGCAGCCCCCCAGCCCACGCTGGGGGAAAACAACCGCCTGCTTGGGAACCCACGGGTTCCCAGAGGTGTTGCAATGCCATCCCTGGCTTGTGTGGCCTCAGTGAGGCAAGACCCTCCTCTGGCTGCATCCCTGTCTCCTGGAGACCCTCAGGATGCACCATCTGGGGAGGGTCTGGGGCTGAAAGGGAAATTTCCTGGGGCTGAACAAGCAGGAGGAAACTCGCTCACACCAGGGAAAGCCAACATGGAAATGGCAACTCAGCATGCCTTGATGTTGCCTCCAGATATTTTCCATCCTCTCATACAAGCCGGAGCTGGCCAGAAAAGAGAGAGACTTTCCAATGATAAATTTCGAGAATTTGAAGAAAAAACACGCGCCCTGCACTGGGACAAAAACCCAATTGAATTGTGTGTGTGTGAAACAGCATTCTGAAAAAAAAAAAAGGAAAACAAGTAATTTGGGGTCCATCTGGTTTCAATCCCTTTGAAATATACTGTGGTGCTTTAGAATCTCTTTTAAATCTGAAAGAGATTGCTTTGAAATGAAATAATGGCTCAGACCAGAAAACGAGAGCACCATCACCAAAAGCAAAGGAAAACGGCACTTCGGCCCTGATACAGTGGCACAAGCGTGTGGCACACAGCTTTTTCTGCAGAAATGGCTCTTTCTAAAGGAAAGTTGTGGGAAGGAGCAACTTCCAGCCAGCTCCTCAGTGCGGGACTGGTGGCTGTCACCTCTGCAGGGACACGCGAGCCATGATATGAGCTCCCATCCCTCTCCTCCAGCCCTGGCCAGTGCAGGACCCACAGCACAGCATGTCCAAAGCACGGGAAAACCTCCCTGGTGCCCTGTGTCTTGGCTCAAGGATGCTGCCTTTATGAGCCCCTACACTCCCCTGCCAGCATCCCTGGATACAGCCCCGGAGTGGCAGGATGAGGCCCAAGAGAGCTGTGCTCTCCTCACCGAAGGTATCCACAGCCTCTTATCTGTGACGGGTCCCATGCCCCAAGCCACAGGGAGCAGAGGCAGCTCTCCAGCAGTAAACTAAACAGAGGGGTCATCATCCCTGGTTAATATTTGCTGCTTCTGCTGAGGACTGTATACTTTTTTGTAGATCATTTACATCCAGCAAGCAGGCTGGTAATTAAATCCTGGTTGTTTGTTTGGAGTTTCTCCCTGTCGGGTCACGATGTCGACGTTTTCACTAGAGAAGATGTGTCCCTGAGGGAAATATCAATTGCTGCAGAGAAATTCCCTGTAAAAATACGCTGGAAGAATCCTCCTTTGAAAAATAAAATACAGCGACACTCTCGTGCCTTGAATTTACCCTTGCTACTGCCTCCCACCGTCTTCCCTGTTTCTGCTTGCCTCTTCATTCCCTTGTTAAGATTTCTGTCTCTCTGGATGGAGGCAGATGGGGGTCTATCCGTGGCTGTGGCTCTGTCCCTTTGCAATTTGGCTCGGGCTGTAGCCCAAGCCCAAGCTGTGCAGTCCCCCTCTGCCCCATAATAATTTCCCCCTTCAGGGTGGGAGCAGAACCTGGGGTGCCCCAGCTTGGCAGCAAAGAAACTTTGCCCAGGGGCATGGGTTGCTGGGGATGCTGGAGCAGTGATGCTCCAGAGACGCTTCCTGCAGTGGGTGGGTTAACGCAATGTCACAAACATTGAGGGGAATTTGGCCTCAAAATTGAGGGGAATTTGGCCCCACGATTCAGTGTCTGCTGCCAGAGACGAGCAGGCAGCCGGCAATACGGAAATGCAGCCGCCGCCCCCCCTGCCTCCAGCCCTCCAGGAATGCACTAATTGGACTGATGAAGGCCAAACATACCACTCGTAATATATATAAATGGCTCATTAGGCAGAGAAATCACAGTGCCGGGGTGAAGACACTGGGAACATGACATGAGGAAGAGATGCTCAGGGACAGGGAAAAGCATGAAACAGCCCCTGCTGAGCTCCCTCGCAGTTCGAGTTCATGCAAGAAGGCAACACCCAAATGGACGGGGGGGGAGTTTTGCAGAACGACTGCTGCCGTGGCTGCTGCCTGAATCTAGGTCTCCGGGAGATATTCTCCCCAACATGCACGTGTCCTTTCTCTGATACAAGTTAAGGATGCTTTCGTGTGCAAACCTGCACCTGAATTTCCATGAGAACCTAGATGGCAGCAGCCATGGTGCCAGGGAAAGGGGACGATGGCTGGTTTCCTCTGCCATGGGCTTGGCTCGGTGTCTGGAGACCGTCGCCTCCTGTGGGTTGCTGTGACCACGTGCCCTATTTCTGGCCAGGCCTGTTCTCTCGGGGACTGGAAATGCAAGGAGAGTCCAGGCAGGATGCTGGGGTGCTGATGGAGGTGTTGGCTTGCTCCCACGCCTAATCCTCCTCTCTCCTCTGCATGGGGGTAACTGCGGTCTCCAGTGGTGCAGAGGATGGCCAATGCCACCAGACAGCTCTGTGCAGAACCAACTGGATGGGAAAGGTGAGCAGCAAAGCCCTGGGCTCTCCTCCTCCCAGCTGCCTCCTGGGATCTGCAGTGCTTCTCTTGGGACCCCGCACCCCCGGGGCATGCATTACCCCCTTGCTGAGGCCAGCTGACAGCACCAAAAGAGGATGCTCTTCTCCTGACCTCCCAGTTCATGCGAAGAGCTAGTTTGTGCTTTCTGCCTCTCTTTGATCAGAGGAAGGTGTAAGTGGGTCCTGTGCACCCTTCTTACAGCTCCAGGCGGAGCATGCACTGCCCTGAACACAGCATTGAGCTCCTTCCCTGGCCTTGCATGGTGCCTGCCAGCACCCTGTTGAGCACTGAGGGTGTCCCTGGTGACAGTGCCACTGCCCTCCTGGGGACAGTGCTGCCGGGGCTCAGCACAACGCAGCATGAAGCCCTGCCCCATGCAGGGGATGACACACTGAGTCCGGGACACTGTGTGGAAAGCCAATCTGCTGTGCACCCTAAGCTCTGTGCCAAATCGCTAATCTTTCATAATCCCCCTCCCCGAGTGCTGCTTCCTCGGGTGGTAGCACTAGTTGATACTCTGCCTGCAGCCCTGCCTCCCCAGCTTGGCCCATACCGCTGTGTTCCCTCCTCATCAACCCATGACCGGGGCCAGTAAAAACTGCTCCTGGACAGTTGGGCCCCTGGCCACCCTTGAACAAGTTTATTTGCAGCAGCCAGAGATTCCTGGCCATCTGTCTCCTGGGAACCCATACGTGGGGTTGGCTGGGGTCCTGCGTGGGTGAGCCCCCAGTGGCACAGATCCTCCCTGGGGACACGTGTGTGAAGAGCAGCTGCAGAAAAGTATCCCAAGGGCCACATGTGGGCAAAAGTTTGAATACTACATGAAGAGGTGCATCCAAGGGAGACTTGGGTGGTGTCAGGAAAGGCAGGAACCCTCCGCCCTCCGGCTGCCATGCACCATTGGAGTGACTCGTCCCAGACTGCCCCTGGGCTTGAGGGAATGAAGGGAAAGCTCTGTGGCATGTGCTGAAACCTGACAGGTCTCAAGCACGTGCCATCCCGAAGCAGGTCTCAGTGGTAGGGGCTGGGGTGAAGAGATGTCACCACATGAGGACCGTGAGCCAGCAAGGGCTTGCCATGGGCTGACTGCGGGAAAATCCTCTCACCCCAGGCCCGTCTTCACTTGAGTCAAGGAGCTGGTCCCAAGCTGTCTGCCAAGCCCTCAGGGGCTGATTTCATTCCAGGGCTCGACTGAGCGATATGCAAAACCTCACAGATAGGACCCCAGGCTCAGATCTTCCTAATAAGCTCAGGGGTTTACTCATGAAGGCCCCTCAGAGTCAGGATTTCTTCTCCCATTTCTGACCCTCCACTAGGATTTTATCTCCCAGGTCCCTGCCTCTGCCACAGCGCTCCACGCTCCTCAGTGTCAAGTCACCTAACCTGATTTCCTTGTGGCTTTTGGGATGCCCTGGGCCAGTGCTGGAGACTTGTGTGCAAAATTTCTCAGTGTTATGTGAGCCCAGAAGGGAACTGGGAAAACCACGGTGAGATCCCTCACAAGTGAGGAACCCCCAAATCAGCAACTTGGGGACAACCATGAGCCCGGCAGAGCCTGCTGAGGAGTGCGGCAGAGGGCAGAAGCCAAAAGCCCAACACAGATTGCTGCTCCTTCCCTGCTCTCCTGGACCTGGCAGGTAGCTGAAGGTGCCCTTCCAAAACCCAGGGAGAGGCTGTCTCTGATGAGCTGGGGCCCAGAGCTCAGCTTCCCAAGGCAGTGTGTGGCTGGTATTTCCTACCTGCACGGACTTCTTCGGGTGGGTATTTTGGAGGAGGCTGTTCCTCCCGTTCCTCCTGACTCACTCCCTTACTGAAGCACCACTCCCCCTCTGTGCCATCCTCGCTTGCACAAACAAGCCTGTAAGCGTTTGTCTAGGAGCTGTGTTCTTTTTATATATACACACACACACACACGCATGTATGTGTGTATATATAAATAAACAGCTATTGTTTCAATTAGCCATTGTTTCAGAGCTCTGGAAACTGTTCCCTTCTGAAGACCACCCTGAAGGCAGAAATCTGTGCGGGTTTACATCTCAGCTCTCCCTGAGCTTGCACTCAGGATGACTTTCTGACTTTTTACAATGCTCGAGAGCTCGGGTGTGTGGGCAGCTAAGGAGGTAAGGAAAGCAAAGGCCAGGGCATGGCGGCTTTCTGCCTGTCCTGAGCTAGGTCCCCACCTTGCATCAAGGCTGTTCAGCCCCCATTGTGACCTCCTTCTTATGGCACCCAAGATGATGAAGGCCCTGAGGGAGAACCTGGTCAGATCCATGATCAGAACAAACAAGAAGGTGTTTCTTCACACAGGCATATAATCATGTGTTTAACTGGCACAGCTCTCTGCCACACGGTGCTGCAGAGATTGAAGTCACCCCTGAGTTCAGAAAGCAACGGTACAAGTTCATAGAGGTGGAAACCACTGAGCACCATCGAACACGGAGATACCACCTGCTGCTTTCTGAGCATCTTCACTGGGACTGGCAGAGTCTTACAGAGAAGCACTTGTATGTGTTTGGTCTATAATTATATCCTATCCCAAGGAGGAAAATAGCCATGGAGTGATTTGCTGCTCTCCTTAACATTTTCTAAGCTGATGGCTTAGCAGCATCCAAATTGCAACCCTACCCAGCAGAGTAGCCTCCAGTTCTCCCACCCATTTTCAGCACTTTTCAAGTGTAATTCTGTGGTGGAGACTCCGCGAGCTGAGTTACAGCCCCGAGCAAATTTATACAGCTGAGATCTAAATCCTCGTGAAAAATACCGCCTTCTTATGGAAATCCAGCGGCAGGGAGAGTGGTGGTGCCAAGTTGGCACCATGGCCAAATAACAGGGAGCCTTATGAAAAAGGAAAAATGAGCAGAGGGTGAAGAGCGGGAGGAGGGGTACAGCTTAGAATGGGGAAAGTTTCCAAGAAATCCACTCCTTGAGCTTATTGGGTTTTTAAAGCAATATATCTCTATATATGTCCCTGGCCCTTGTGCTTGGAGAAGATCCAGGAGAAGCAGAAAGAACTAATCAAACCTCAATGAGAGCTGTTAGAAGCAGAATGAGTGCCAGCACAAAAGGGAAATTAAAGCAGTGAACAACAGATCCTAGAGGGGAAAAAAACACAAACGTTTGCTTTGTTTTCTTGAGGCAAGAATAAAATAATAATTTCAAATAGCTGGCAACTCGCACCAGGGCTGAGTTCTGCAGTTCCAGATGTGGGTGCAACCTCCACCTGCCTCTGCGCGGGGAGGCAGGGTGAGGCTTGTGACGGGTGAAGGGGGAAGACAAACCTAGAAAGCACCTGATGACTACTGCTGGTCTTCTGGAAAGCACCAAACCTGACCAAGTTCAAAGATACAGAGAACCCAGCTTGTCACGGATGCGACAGAGAGACCTGCTTGGAGAGACCTGTGGTGCAAGAAGCAAGGATGCTCTGTGGCACTGCAGTGTGTGGGCCACCACAGACTCTGATGAGCTACTGCCCAACAGTGAATCAGACTGAAATTGTTGGAGTTTGGCCATGAGAGCACCCTGGGAACCTCCACAGCTTGTTTTCACTGCAGGTATTTGCCAGCAGCGGCCTTGAAATTTGTATCTTAGCTGTGAAATCGGTTTTCATTGAACCTAATGGAGCCTCCGGGTCTGTGCCCTGCTGCTCGTAGGAGGCTCTGCTTGCAGACCCCGACTTGTAGCCTCAAACTCAGGTCCAACCTTTCTCTTTTGCTTCTCTGTGGGTGGGACAGGGTGTCCCAAGAGCCTGAAAAGCTACAGCCAGGATCCAGAGTGTCTGCAAGGTGTACCCATGGGCATGGCTTGGCAAAGGGTGCCCAGCTCAGGGGTCCTCCTTACACGTGGCTGGCTTCAAAATGGCACAGGCTGGGGGTTTATCCACAGGGGTTTCATCAGCCTGTAGTTGTGTAAATCCCATCGGGTCCAATGAGAATTAAGTGCAAAAATACATTCAGAAATCTGTTCCTCTGCGGGTAAGCTCTAGATCTGGTGTCTCGCTCACTGTTAGTCCAATGGATGCAGTCAGCTTACCTGTGCGCTCTCTGTTTTCCACTGGCCTGAGAACTCCTGTGCCCAATAAATTGGGAAAACCAGCTTGTTCTCAGCTTTTCCAGCACTATTCCCTCTCAGTTGGCCAAACAGGTCTGCTGCCTACCCCACCCTCTGCCCTGTGATATCACAGCTCACCTTCACGTAGTCGTATTCACAGAGGTAGGATGACTCCAAGTCAAAATGCATGAAGTACAGCTTGATTTTAAATCCGTCAGGCACAGAGATATTCCACGTCACTTCTGAGTCGCTGGGATAGGAATCAGGGAAGTTGGGAGACTGGATCTCCCCAAACATGTCCGTCAGCTCGACGGCATCTGCCACGCAGAGCAGCAAGGCACAAAAGGACCAGGTCAGGGAATACCTGGAAAACACATAGGAAGAGATGAGATGAAACTCTGGCAATGCCACAACCTGTTGAGAGCTCAGTCTCTTTTCCCAAGTAGGTCATGTAAGGTCACACACTTAAAAGAGCTGGGAGAGGAGGTGCAGCTCTGTGTTACCATGAACAAACCCCTTGCCAAGCTGTGAGGAGATGGAGAAGAGAGTATGAGCTTCATGTAGCTCCCAGGCTGGAAGCGTGGGTGACACAGGGGCCGTGTGTGTGCAAAAGCATCTCCATGGCTCTGAGTCAGCTCCAGGTGCTATCAGCGGCCTGGTATTTCTCATACTTCTGGGAATAGAAGCCGCTGGCAACACATCCTTTAACTAATGGGGCTCTGATGGGCAAATCTTCATTTAATGGAAGAATAAACATAAGGATGCTTAATAAAATAATGATGCTCTCTAAATGAGTTTAATGAAAGCATCATGGCAATAACTGCTAAGTATCGTTATTATTATTATTACTTCTTAGCCTCATCCTGCCAAATTGGGATCATTGACTGCCAACAAAGAGCACATGTCTTTGCAGTTGGGCAGGGATGGACTGGGGCCCCAGCAGCGTAACCAACATGTTACTCTCCACTCTTCTTCTCTTCCCTCCTTCCCTTTTCCGTTTCCCTTTCCTTTTCCCTTCTTCTTTTTCTCTTCACTTACCCCAGATGGAGAAGGACACAGACGTTGAGATCCTTAATGACCTTTTGTCATCAAAGTCAGCTTTTAAATATTCTCATCTTCAAGAGTTTGTCCCAACTTGTTACCAACTTGTTTGTCTCAGGGGAGGGCAGAGAGGACAGGTAAATCAGTGGCAGCCCAGCTGACCTCGCACCAGCCTCCAGCTCCACTTGAGCATGAAAGGGAGCATAAACTGAGTATTTCTTGGTGCAAGGGTAGAACACTGCCTGCACTGGAGGTGCAAATGGAAAAGCCTGTGCCACTGCACGAGACCCAGAAAGAGGAGCGGACCTCAGGCCATTTACACCCAGTGGAGTGCACAAAAGAAACATGCAGGAAATTAGAGCCATTGGAGACAAAAATTTCCGCTTTCTAAAATAGGTCGTAAGGCCTGGCAAAGGCTTGTAGGTGTGTATTACAAGTGCTGGAACTGCTCACATGTACACATATGCCCGGTTTCAAAATCAGGGCTTGGTTTAGGTATGCTGGCAAGGAAATTGAAGG
>WEIS01042369.1:17945-38230 GCA_013389965.1 Todus mexicanus
CAATCAGCTTTGCCAGATGGCTAAAATTTGCCTCTCAATAGGGTTGGAGGCTCCAGCAAAAACAGAAGGCAAAAACGTGTGAAAAAAAAACCTGTGCAGGGATAAATAGCTTTAGTGGTGGCAGCTGGGATCGGTGCTTGAGACTCGCCTTCGGCTTCTCTGCTCAGAGCCGGGTAGCACTTGGGACGGGAATCTGGTTTCCAGGAAACTTTTTTGAATTGTGACAGTTGAATAAAATCAAGATTCCGTTTGTAGTCTCCCGCAGAACTGAGGAATTTCTGGGTTCAGCGTTTGTCCCGGGACAAAAGAGCAGCTTTAGATGCAGATTCTGTTTGGAAGCGAGAACTTTAAGCACTGAAGTTACCACAGGTTTTGCGCCTGTTGAGAAAACAGGTAAAAAACCATGAACACTCCCTGCTCAGCCACAGGAGATTCATTCCCCCTCCCTGTGCCAGGCACGAACCAGCCCAAACCCCTCTTGTCTGCATAGCTAAGTGGGAAGAAGTTCTGTTTGGGCTGCAAACGAGGGACCAGCCCTTCGGAAATCAAAGGATGCGAGTGATTCCCTCGTCCAGAAATGGCACTCTGGGAGACAAGAAGGGCAAAACTTTACTAGCTGTTTACCAGCTTCAGCTTGAGCTGGTTAATGTAAACCCTGCAGACATCCCCTGGCAGGCACGGATACATATGCGGCGTGTTAAAAGGCGCACACAAACAAGAGCAGGGAAGAGGCAGGGAAGCGGGGATGTGCTGGCACCACTCCTGGAGCAGCAGCTCCCAACCCTCCCCGGACTCTCCAGCTCGCTGATGTCAGGCTGCGGCTCTGCCGTTAAAGGGGCGATGTTAACTCTGCTGCTGCCCCTCCAGCCATCCCAGAGAAGCTGGAAGGGAAGGGGATAGAGGGAAGAAAATAGAGCTTTCCTCTTTTTCCATTATCTTGTCTTTGTGCTCCGGGGAGAGACAGTTCTTTGGCTTCCTGTGCAGAAGGAGCTCTTGCTCCTGTGGGTCTCTGGTTCTGTGCTGGGGAAGAAACGGTACCTAGGAGACGCAGACAAGTAAAAGAGAAAAATACGAGTGGAAAAGCGCTTGAAAACCAGCAGAAACACTCTGGGCAAAGGGAAGATCTCAGTCTGCTATTATTTGTAGCTCTGTTTGGGAAGTTTTAACAGCTCATCACTGCACAGGCACGAGCTCCCAGTCACACTAACACACCCAGGCAAGCTGATCGAACTAATTAATATGTAAGCAATGTGTCAAATGCAAGACTTTATTTTTGCAGGCGAGTGTGGTCTTGTCTGAGCCCTAAATACATTGTGATCTGCTTTTTCCCTGCCTATTCTGTAGGGTGGGTCCTTCATACACCCATTATTTCGTCACAACAGCCTTCTCTAGCTTTTTGGAACAACTCCTCTCACTCCGGGGCAACTTTAATTCTGAAGTGATATTTTCTTTGCCTGATGATAGCTCTTTCAAGCTAGATCACTGAGGGTCAAAGTTGGTGTTTACACTGTGAGGCTGAACTGGACTGTTGTGAAGTGGCAACTCCACAAGCTCAACATACTTTTGGACCATGTTGTTGGGTGTAGCATGGACCTAAAGCATTCGTGCTGAGCCTGCAGGCCCTGGAGGGCAGGAGAGGATGCTCAAGAGACATCACTGTAGAACCCATCAGCAACCCTCTGAGCTCATTTCCCTGCCAGGCTGCCATATCCTAGGAATTTTACTTGCCCCAGTGCTTGTCCCCATCCACCGGTCTCACAAACCCCCTCGTGAGTAAAATTGCAGCTCCTTGCATGGTCACGCTGACCCAGCTCAGAGATCAGGGGTTTTCTGGCCAAATCTGACCTGAAACAGTGTGAGCTCCTAAAGAAGATTTAGAGGCAATAGCTGAATGACCACAACCTGTCTGCAAGTGTCTAAAGCTGTCTGCAGCCTCATACCTCCTCATTCACTCCTGCTCCAAACACCAGCCCCTCCAGCATCCCAGTCCTCTGTGAAGTGCCTTGGGTCTCCAAACCAGTTCTGTTAGAGTCCTAATTACCCAGCCTGGGTAACTGCACTGCCTCGCTTGATTACAGCAGATCAGCCCTGATGGACTCTGCACCTCACTGCTCCTGTGGGTCTGGGGCTGCTGGGCAGGGCTCTTTCCACTGAGCCGTGGTGCCACCTGGCACCTGGGTGGGCTTGGCACTCCAGGTTGTTCCCAGCCTCTGTAGTAATATAAACGCTGTGCTGCAGAGTCTGCTGTTGAGAATATGGACAGGGCCCTGCAAAGGGACGATGGTGGAGAATCTGCTCTGGCTGCAATGCCTTCTCCAGTGTTATTCCTACCTGTCTGTAAGGATGGTCTGCTGTGGCTTGGCCTGGCCGCTCACATGGCTGTGTGAAGTGTCCAAGAAATGAAAAATACCACAGTGATATCAAAACCTCTACAACCTTCTCAAGATTCTTTAAGCTGAAGCTGCTGCAACAGTACAACTGAAAAGTGACTTTCTATGCTCTTAACAGACATTTGACATGCTGCAGTTGAAAGCAGGGCTCCAGTTCAGGTGCCCTCCTTGAGCTGGAATTTGACAGCACAGTCAGAGTAAGGGCAGCAGTGCGGTAACCATGTGAACTTCCAGCTTTAGAGGGACTTTTTGCAGTGGCGTGGTGGTAGCCAAAGTGGCTTTGAGTATTATACCCAAACAAAAAGTGAGGGAGGAGTAAAGGCAGAAAAGGTCACTGAGAGGAGAATCTGGTTCTAGCCAGGCACGGTCGCAGGCAAGGGTCACCTTGTCTCGTGTGTGCTGTTACCTGCTCTTTACCTACATAGTGATGTCGGCAGTGTTGAGCCTTGTCCCCACCTTACTGGGGGACTTGCAGAAATGTTATCTGAGGCCTCACTATGCGGTAACAGCAGTGAACGTGCTGGGTCTTTAGCGAGGAGTGTTATCTTCTCTGAGTGCTGATGGGATAATGGAGTTAGACTGAGACAAACCACCAGGCAGACTTGTACCTGCTTTCTCTCCAGTGTCTCCCATATGTGAAGACATCATCCAGGCATTCTGCATGTCCATGATGCTCACCAAAAAGCGAGCTCAGCAGTGTTATCCAAAGTATTTCTTTGCTGGTATCAATTTTACCTCCTGGAAATAATATCCCTACACTCAGTGGAGTTAGGCAGGGATAAAACAGCTGCGAGGGGTGAATGTGGACCTGCAGGAATAAGACTTTGGGATGAATGCACAGCTTGTGTAAATGGTCGTACAGTGGACATCAGTATTCTGTAAGAGCTTGTGGCCCTGATGCCCCCTGGGTTGAGACAGCACGGTCCATGCCACAACCTCTCTCAGACCCTGTATTGGGCACACAGTGACGTGCACCGCTGCTTGGCACGATGTGTGTGACAAAGACAAAAGTTCTGGCAGATCTTGCTCCTCAACAGAGCTGTAACATCTCTCCTGCTCTCCTCCACCCTGGATGCTAGAAGAGACCCCATCCTCCAGCTGATGTGAGCTCTGCTCCTGGCATCTCTCCTCTGGCTCAGATGGATTCCTGGAGCCCCCTCGTGGCTCTCACCACCCAAGAGGTCCCGCCAAAGCCATCCTCGGGGAGCTGCTGGTGGGGCCCACAGCCCCTTACTGCAGGTTCTCTTTGCAGCCCCAGTGCTAGGGAGGCAGCGAGAAACACCTTAGGGTTGTCACTGAGGGAGAGGGCACAGAGGTGACAGCAGAGACACTCAGCAGTCTGAACAGGGCTGATAGCCCCATTGCAAAGCCGTCTCCCCTCTTTGAGAGCTTGGGGTGAAGCAAGTGCTTTGGAGGCTTTTCTGTGCCCTGCCCCCGGAGTCTTCTGCACGGTGCCCTGTGATGGGCCCAGGTGGAGGTGGTCCAGCCCTGGAGAGATGGAGAGGAGAGATGTGTGGGCATGGGAAAGGGGGATATAGCACAGGGGGGGAAAGCAGGCTAGGGAGGGATGCGCAGAGCTGGGAAGAGGAGGCAGGGGGAGACTCTGCGGAGAAGAGGGGATTGCAGCTCGGAGGCAGGGTGCAGAGAGGTGCTGAGCAGGGCAAGGCTTGCTGCCCGGGAGGTGGGGACGTCCTTGTGTCCCACGGGGCTCCGCAAGCCACTAGATGGCACTTGAATCTCTGGCTGGGGAGGCCGGCGGGGACAGCGGCCCCTGCACCGACCCACACGGGGATCCCTGGGCTCCAGGGGTGCTTCCCAGCTGCTCCTGCCCTCCAGTTCCCAGGGGTAATTTTGCCCTGTGGGCTGGACAAGGAGACATTTTAGAGGTGAGATGGCTTTTGGGGATAAGTGAGCTGCACTCCGTGTCCCTCCCTGCCCCTGGACTTGCTGACCCTCTGGCACCTGCCCCACTCTTGCCACAGCCCTTTTTGCAGAGGTCTCTTGCTGAGGTTATACGCAGCAGCGACTAGAAGGTATCTAAAAAATAATTCAGTGCACTCTCAGCACAGCCCAGTGGCTATTTGCCATAAATCAATGCTTCATTCAGCTGCAAGAGAAAATTAGATCCATAATGCTGTGGATGGAAATATTGAGCCCTTTTTTTTCTCTTTTCGGCCCCATCCTCTACCTCTATATGGCCACCAGGAGATACAGGTTCCGGGATACACCCTGACTATCAGAGCAGGTTCACTATGGATATATGATGTTCGGGATTGTTTCAGCAGCCTGACATTCCCCCTTCCTCTGCTGAGACTGGGGGATGCTAGGAAGAGCTCAACAGGGTGCACAGGGGAAAAAATGCATGTAACACTGAAGCAAACACAGGGAAATCAGGATGTGTCATATGTTGGCCCAGACAAATAGATCTTTTCCTGCTGCAGAGTTCCAGCCACTGCACCACTGATTCCTGACAGCTCCTAGAGCTGTGACTTTGTGCTGGTATTTAACCATATGTGCTGGCCGTGACTTTGATGGGTATTTTGACATTGCTCCACTTTGTATTTCACTGGGAGAGAAGCCCCAAATTCTTTTGAGAGTGTGAGATTTGAGATGCTGAATCCTCATCCTTTATGATGGGACAGAGGCTTGGCGGTACCTATGCCAATGCTGGTGGGCAGGCACAAGACTTCTGAAGGGTTTAAGCACTTACTACCCACAGAGGCAGTCAGCAGAGCAGGCCTTGCACACCTCTGAGAGAAAAAGACTTCTGAAACTTTTTTTGAGAACTCCAGAGGAAAGCTGGGGTAGGGACAGGCTTTGAAGCCTATGGTCCTGCCTCACGGCAAATGCTCCACACCCTCCCCAGTCCAGGGGTGCTCTGGAAATGAGAAGTGGTCTATTTTCCACCCCCAAGGGCCCAGACCCAGCACCCTTTGCTTTTTCAAGCCCTGTTCTTGGTGACAAGTGAGTCATTGGGGAGCTCTGAACCCTATAAGTGTTCCACCGTGGCCAATCCCTCTGTGCAAACCAGTGTCCTTTCAAAAGGCAGCGCGCAGTTGTAATGCTTTCAGACAAGCCCAAATCGCTGTGATTTCCCCTTGGTTGAGTGGCTGTGAAATTGCAGCGGGGGCAGAGCGTGGCGTGACTGAAGAGATTACGCGGGTGGCAGGGGATGATAGCAAATCCGTGGTGTTGGAGGGGACTGCACGCTGTGCTGTGCTACTGAGCACAGATAACGTGAGCTGGCTGAGCTCAATCAACAGTTTGTTTGCAGGACCTTGCTTCCCTGGGAAAAGAAAACAACCACAAAACAACAAAAACAAGACCCAGAAAAATCTCAAAGTATTACTTCCTTCTCATTTTTTAATTTTTTTTTTTTTCCCCACTTCCAAAAGCTTGGCCTGGCTGAAGCTGGTGAGTGTTGATCCATGATATGAGCCATTCCTGGCCTTGATAGCACCAGCCCCTGCTCACATGCTCCAGATTCACTGTGATTCCCCGTATCTCGTAGCTCCCAGCATTTGGGTCTGCAGCCCCTGTTCTGGCTGTGTAACTCTCTGCACTAAATGCAGGCTCCTTCTCCTCTTGGGAAGCCTGAAAACCAATAGCCTGGGGAACTCAAAGCTTCCTGCTATCGGAGAAGATGGATGCAAATTTTCTCTTAGGACCAGTAGACCCTTCAAGCTCCCCCAACCTTCTCAACTTGGTTGCTACAGTCATTTCTAGACATAGCAGTGGTGAGGCTGTGGTGGATGTGGAAGCCTAACAGGTCTTTGCTAGATGCAGTTATGAACAATTCCATCCCTGCAGGTGATGAGTTGGATCTGCCTGCTTGCTGGGGTCTAGGTTATGGTGGCCACCAGGTAGGATGGTGATCAGGGAGCAATTAATCAGGAGCAGTGGCTCCTGGTGGTGCCATTTTTTCCTTAGTGGAGCTTAGGTGGGCAGGCAATTTGCTGTGTGTCACTGGGGCTGGGGACATTGCCCATATGTGCCACGGACAGTGCATATTTATGCTTCAGGCTCCTGTCTGTGTCCTTGCTAGGACACAGCATTTTCAAGGCTGGTGGTGTTGCTCTTGTGATATTAGCTATCTCAAGCAACACGGCATGGAAAGAAAAGGACCCAAGGTAGGTCTAGTGTATGGAGAAATATCACTGGGGCATCCAGCGCTTCTGGACTTGTTGAGGCCAAAATTGATGGCAAACCCCTGGTACTGGACTGGTTCCGTGATGAGGCAGTTCTTTCTGTACAGGCGGCAGTGCCAAGTGACTCATTTGCTCCCAGCCAGGAGTAGAAACATCCCCTGCTGCTGCCAGCATGGAAACCCATACATCCACAGTGCCTTTCAGTCACTCTGAGGATTATCCCTCTTACTTCTGACACGTGGCCACCTCTGGAGTGGGACATGGCAGCTGAGTTGCTGTAGAGCTGCTGAGGCTCGAAAGTAATACAGATGTAGGGGGAATATTGCAAGAAGAAGGTGTCTCAGACAAGTCCTTTGGTCCCTGATGCTGGTGCACACCTTGCTACTGTTGAAAAGACCCCCAGGTCCCCACAGCCGTGACTGGTTGTATGCCTCGCCTGAGAAGCCACATCCCACACGCAGAGTGGTATCGGTGGCAGGGGCCCAGTGTCCCCTACCACAGTTTCCCTCAGCATCACTTTCTCAGGGTGAGGATGACTGTCAAGGCAAGTGAGATATCTGTCATTGGAAGGGCTGAGTCATTAGTCATAACGGCAATAGAAATGTTGAAGTCATTGCTCTGCTAACTGATAAATATGCTTCCCAGAGCTGCTGCCTTTAATGTGGCCCGCTGAAGGGCCAGCTGGCCCAGCCCTCTGAACACCTTATCCAAGGAAGATCTAGACATTTAACCCTTCCACCAACCACCCCTTGGAGCAACAATAGGACGACTGGAAACTGGTGGCAATGCACAGACAGGGAGGTAGGAGAGGACTCAGCAGAGGCGGGGTGCAGGGAGAGCATTGCGAGCTGCTTGTCTGCCTCTGGGCATCGCTCCAAACCAGTCTGGGAGCAGTCATTCTTCATGTGGGCTGCGTGGGTCTGGCTGTGGAGTATTATCGACAGACACCAGCTCTGCTCTCGTTAACAACCTGTTTATCATCCTCCCCCTGTCGTTAGGAGGTGTGCAGACCCCCCTGTGAATGGCAGGCAACGCGTAGCGTGTTCTGTAGGTTGGAGGGGGAACGCAGCTGACAGATCACATAGCTGGAGACAGGAGTGCTGGGTGGATTTTAACAACCCACCTGCATTTCTGAGACCCAGCAACAGGCTATGAGTTATCTTCAAAATCTGCTGCGTCTTGTGTTTTTACACACAACCACATTTACAACATCATTCTAGTCACGTTTCGGTTCCTACTCACAGCCCAACCAACCCCTCCATGACACAAAACCTCAGCTGACAATGAGCCATAGACTTGCAAGAAGCAGAAGATTGTTAGTCCTGCAGCAGCAGCAGAGAGGAATGGTACCCTGGGCTGTATTTGTGGAGAGCAATTTCTACATTATTCATTCATGAATGAGTTCTTTGAGGCTGTATTTGAGCACGAAAATTGATACTGATATTTCTAACATTGCAGAACGATTTGTCCATCAGAGATGCAGCTACTCCTGGAGCACAGGTACTAAGAGCACATTACCAGTGCAAAAACCAAGTAGGGGCACGACGGTGAAGGGAGAAGTCTGAAGCCAGAGCCTGTCTGAAACACCACCAGGCAGTGACCCAGACACATCTATGCCCTTGTTTATAGATAGAAGAAACTTAAACATCAGTTTTACACCTCAGGCAAAGCTCTGCAGCCTCAGGGCATGGCTCAGGAGTGTGCACTCATCCAAGAGTGGGGTGCTAAGGGTGGCTGGGTCTCAGGGGTTAATGCTTCTTGCTGGTCTGACTCAGGTGCACCGAATTTGCCTGGTACCAGTTAGAGGGAGCCTGGAAATTGCATAAATAGCTACAGAGCAGCTGGGGGTTGTGTAGTTATATTGAGCCTTGGGAGAATTTTCTTTCTCCATGATCCCTCTGTGCTTTCTCCCTTTTCTGCTGATTCCATCAGCATTAGGCTCAGGGCACATGGGGACACAAGTCGCTGTTCAGAAAGCTGGAAGATGCAGTTTGGGTGAGGTCTGGTCCTTCGGAAAGCCTGGTGGTGTAGGTGAGGACACCTGGGACCGCCTGCAGGAGAAGGATGTAGGCTTGTCTTGCCACAGAGAATTTTATTGCAAGCCAGTTATGTCCTTTTTTCTTCTTAACGGTATCCTTATTGTGCCTGTGGAGGCTGAGCTGGGACACACAAACCTTTGCTCATCTCCCAGCCTGGGCTCCCTGGGGAAAACTGGTCTGTTGATGACTGAAAGCTGGAAGGTGCAACATGCATGGGATGAGCTGTATCTATAGACAGTGTAGGTGGGTGGAGATATTATATGCTACCATGTTATCAGCAGTGACAAAGATGCCAAACTCACACGAACAGGTCACTGAGGAGACTCCAGCAGCCTTAACATGAGTCTGAATGACCATCCAGTCCTGCTGCGTGCAGCAGCTGCTAGTGGTGAGCTGTGCTTTATGTCTCATCAGTGCTGGGGGAGCGCTGGAAAAGAGAAGCAAAAGGTGAAACCAGGGATTGAGAGGGAGAAAGTGGGCAAAAAAAAAGTGACTTAAATCCATTTCCAAGTGAGAAAATCTTGGACATATTACTGGACCGTGGTGGGATAGGGTTGGATTACTCAGCAAGTTTTGGCTTACCCCACAGCAGCACTGGAGCATGATGAACTGTTGATGTGGTCAATAAGAGCATCCACTTTGAACTGTACATCTATGGAGTGACTCTACCAAACACTTGTGCATCAGTGCTGTGAGCAAAGGTCAGGTGAATCCCAGCTCCTGGACCACTTAATGCTGGAACTGTCAACATGGCAATGTCCTGTGTCTTCCTCTGAAGCAACTAATTTTGGGGACAGGGTGATGAGGAAGGTCATGGCATTGGGTGGCTGCCAGTTCCAGCCTTTCTCAGGTGCTTTGTGCAAAGGTCATTATTATTTTGTGGTAGGTTTTTTGGGGTTGTTTTTGTTTGGTTTTGTGCAGGGTTTTTTCCCTAGCTGCACAATTTCATTTATAAAATGTTGAAGTGTCAGCTGGGATCAAGTCTTGCCTTTCATTTTCTGTTTCTTCTCAAATGAATATTGATGTAGTGTTTATCTTTCTTTAATATTCATGATGATAAAGGACTTGGAGCCATTCACTTTTAATTACACCCTTCTCCAGGAAACAGTCTAGTGCAATTAGAGACCTTCCAGTGCATGACAGAAAAAGAAACAAACTTTTTGCCTCCCCTTCCAGAAACGCCAAGCAGGGCTCCTAAGGGCATCCCCGTGGTGGCCTGGGTGTGGGAACTTCTGTGCAGGACTCTTCTGGGCTGTGCCACCTCCCTGCTGTGCTGTTAGGGAGCCTGAGTCTGCAAATCTTGGTGACCATTTGCAGCCCTCCGACATGGGGCAGTGGCCTGGAGGGGTGGGAAGGAGGCAAATGTGTGGCTGCAGCAGGTGAGGGTAGGTGGTTTGGAAAGGAAGGAAACACAGTTGGGTTTCTCAGATGAGGGATTGTGAAATAGGATTTCCATTTCCATCCCTGCGGCAGCCTCCCTGTGTGACAAGCCACTGTCTCTCCGTGCCTCAATTTCTTCAGCAATTAGGAGGAATTTGATGACTTGTACTGCCTGCCCTCCCTTTTGACTGGACACAGTCTTCCTGCCTTGTGCAGCTCAGCGAGTCTCTCTGTTCTCCTGCATCTGTAATTAGCTGTTTAAATCAAATCTGGCAAAATGATTATAGTGCCTTGATGGCAAGGCAATGACCAGCTCCCCTTTTTAGCACTCAGGCAGCATTGCTTCTCCCTCCCCTGACATTATCCATGAGCAAATTGTTATATTGAGCTGTGCAAATTGCCCAGGAGCTTCTGCTGGGAGCCTGAACCTTCTCTGACACATAAACCCAATCTGTCTGGGCATGCCTGATGATCAAATCCAGTCTGGTGAGGAGATGAGCTCTCTCCTCTCAGCATCTCTTTTGGCAGCTGGGGCAGTGGTGACTTCTGCTGTGGTTGGTGACACGAGTTAGCAAGCCTGGGGCTTTCTGTGGACTGTAATGATTATCCTGCTGTCTTGGAGCTGGGTTTTCTCAAGTCTTTGAAAATTGGAGCCCTTGAGATTTAGATATCAGCAGATTACGTGGAAACATCCCATGTTACAACTCCATTTGTTTGGAGACTCCCGTGCCAAATAACTTTCTGTTCCTGAGCTGTCTTTTGATGAGCCAACATGTTACTGGTCACACAGTGCTCAAAACCAGCTAAGTGCTACATGGGGCTTTCTCAGATTTAGTGGTTGTTTTCAGCAGTGATGTTCTTTGACTGAAACAACACCTTGATGAGATGCTTTTTTAATGTCTCTGTTGTGTCGTGTGCGGGTAGGGCTGAGTAGTCCAACAGGCTGATCATTTTCATCCTGTAAAATATACATAATTCTATTTTACATAGGGGATAATCATTGCAGAACTGGCTCTTTTTCATCCTTTTCCTGCTATAATTACTATCCTCCTGCTGATGCCTGCACTGATGTCTGTTCATGATGAAATGAGTGAAAATTTAAACTGCCCTGGGTGATGGCACATAGACCTCAATGAAAAATTTACATGTCTCCTATCCAGAGGAGGCTGGCCCATAAATAAAGAATGAAGTCCCCACTGCAAGAGGGGGAGAGCTAGTGCAGCTCCAGACTTAACGCCTTCCTACCCACCTCCAACCATGCCTAGAGCTGTGGTTCTTCTCCTTGCTGGAGTCTGGAAGCAGGTGAGAGCCCCAAGGTGTCAGGGGCTGCAGACTCAGGAGTAGAAGGCTTGACTGGGTCACTGTGTGTCAGAAGAAAGCCTTAAAGTTAGGAATAAACTGAAAGCAACCATCCTGAGCTTAAGTGGGCATGTTGATCCATTTAGCCTAAGAGCTAAAGCCACTGGTACCTGTGGAGCACAGAGGCTTATCTAGAGCAGAAGTGATAGACCAGTTTTCTTTATTGGAAAATGAGGGATATGAGTAATCAATCTCCTTACAGCATGGAGGGGATGCTGGGAGGAGAGAGATTATAACATGCTAGCATGAATAAACCACTATCCCTTAAAATCTCAGTGATTTTTAGTTTTCCAGTGGAGAGCTGTCTCTTCCCACATGTCTTACGAAGTATTTTGCAGGTTTTTGCAGATCAGCCCAGGCAGTCACAGATGAAATGACAATTTGGTGAAAAATGTCTCCCAGTAGTAAGTTGCTATTTCTGTCCATTACTAACTGTGCTGCTGAGTTCAGTGTGGAGCACAGGGGTTAGGGACCTACAGCATCATAAGCTCTGACTCCCTTCTAATCACATGCACAACATCACATAGACTTCAGGGATCCCTCCTCCATGTTCTGCTGCTGGCAAAGGCTCCTCAAGCATGCAAACACAAGGCTTGGCTTTACCCTGGACCATTGCCCTCAGTCCATGCTGATGTAGGTAGTTGCATGGAAGAGGAAATTGTGCAGGGTGGACTAGTGTTTTGGGAGGAGGTAGTGCTACTTCTTGTTTCCCAGGTGGTAATTTGCTGTGGATGTGAAATCTCTCATTTTCCAGCTTCTTATCCCAGGAATGAGATGAGGGACTTGGCTCACCGTCTCTTGCCCCAGCCCCATGTGCCTTGAACCAATATCCCCATTTCAGCCAAAGCTGTCACAGGGCACAGTCTCAAAAATATTAAGTTCCTCTTCAGCTGAATGAAAGGGGGATGAGAAAGACCCAAGCTGCTGTCTTCAAGGGGTGAACTTCCCAGATCAGACGTGCCAGAATCTACTCAGATAAGTCCCTGAAAAGCCACCTTTGTGAGCTCTGCTGCCTGTGGAAGGATGGATGTGAATAAGTGGGATACAGATGCAGGCAGGTCACAGGCTGTGCTTAGATGACTCCATGGCACCTTCTCAGGGGTGGAGAGACAGCAAGATGGAGTATCTACTTCCATTAATGTGGGTAATTGCTTTGTGATTCCCTTTTCAGAGCTGGGTGCAGTGAGCTGTGCAGCGTGGATGGAAATTGCACGACCTGAGGGTGATGTAGAAATCAGCTAAGCTGCCAGGGCATCCTTTGCTGGGGTCCCACAGAGGTGGGTGCCTTCCACTGTTGTGGGTGTACAGTAAAAGCTAATGAACTTCCAGGAGTTGTAGAACATGGGGTGGGATGGGGCAGTAGGGATGGGGGGAAGCTCATTCCTGGGGCTTGCTCCTTAGGGAAGTCTGTGTGGGTTCTTCCAATTAACTCACTGTGCTTAATTAGCAGGAGTTCCCCGTGGAGGCAGATAACTAGGTAAGAGACTCAGGGGGTGGCACTTATTAACTCTGGGTTAGGATTGGATGGGGAAGTGCTGGGTGCTCTGGGATCTGCTCTCTGAACCCTGGAGAAACTCAGCTCCCATCTCCTGAGTGTCCCTGTCCCCAAGGCAGACAGTGTCATACAGTCCTTGTCACCACTATGTTCTCTGCAAGGTGTTTCCATGAGGTGGCCCATCTGATTCCCAGGACCCATGGGGCTGTGAGTTTTGCAGGATCACCTCATGGGCCACAGGTGCCTGCTTGTAGGGCTTCTTCAGAGGAAAAGCTCCTAGATATGGAACATTGCTCTCACAGTGCAACCAGCAAAACTCGTATTGGTGTCTGGGGGCAATAACAATCAAGTGTGGATGACCAGAGATCTCTACCTGCCCCATCTTCCCACATTCCAGCTATTGCCTGTGCTGGAGACCTTGGAGGGAGGTTTGCTAAAGGCCAGAGCAGTTTAGTCTGCGATAGCTGCTGTCTCTAACAGTGTCTAGCCTTCTAACGCCTTTTCCCACCTCCCTCAGGGTGACCCATCCTCATACACAATGAGGCAGCCCTTTCGTTTTGAAGCTGCATCGTGGAGAAACAAGGAGCTCTGGGTTTTTATTAATTTTGAAGAAACAGATATTTTGATTGTCGAGTCAATCTTGGGTTATTTTGGGCGAATGTAGTTTGACAGACCATTATTTTGAAGGGACATGGATCATTTAACCAAGCCTAATTGCCTCTGTATCACAATTAGTCACTCAGGCTGAGGAGGAATTGGTGTCACCATCATTTTGGATTGGGAGCCAGTGACTAAATCTAATGAAAGTGTTTGAATCAGAACTTTTATGTAAGTACATTCATTATACCGCTAAATTGGCCATATCTCCTCGCGAGACCGGAGGAGACTGTGTAAGAGCATGGTAGCTGCTGCTGCTGGCTGAGATGAAATGCTGAGGGTTTGGGAGAGGCGGTAGAGGAGACTGAGATTAGCTGGAGCGATGCAGGTCTAGTCCCACAGGTATGGAGAGTAGTGCTGAGCACAGATTTTGGGTATGCTCTCTCAGATATCATTAACCTCCTGGCAAGGGTGATGGGCTTCTCTCTGCAGGATGGGCCTTGAGGATGGAGGAAAATACCCAAGGATCTGGAGAAGGGAAAGGTTCAACAATCCTCCATCTGCTCCATCACCTGGTGAAGTCACTTGAAAAGCAAGCCAAAGGGCTTGACATCAAGCGTGCAAGCCTGTTCCTCAGGATGGGCTTGAAAGGATCTGTCCTCCTTCATTTCCAGGGAACAAATTATGCTTTGTGGTTGTGTCCTGGCAGTGGTCTGTGTTACACAGCAGGAGGAAGGGCTCACAAATCTCCAGTTCTTCCACCATAACACAGGCTCTTGTGATGCTGAGGGTGGTTTATTTGCTATTTACACTCTAAATGTTTTGTGTCAATCTTACCAAACTTCAAGTCATCTGCTGTGTTCAGTGATGGGAAGGCTGTGAGAAGGGAAGCTGGAAGACTAGTGGAAGGCCAGGAAAACACTCCTGTATCCTGGGTACCACAGGTATTGGGATGCCTCTGTGAAACTGGAGGGTGGCAGGAAGGTGCTGGAAACTCACTCTCCTGGCCCACGAAGCCCAAAGTTTCAAAAGTCTTTCAATTTTTCAGAAAACATGCAGACCATCAGCCAAACATTGCGAACAAGTAAAGGAGCCAGGAAATGAACTTCTCCATGAAACAAAAAATCAAACTGACTCATTTGTTTTCAAGGTTCTCTACCCCAGCAAAATGAAAGCCATAATCATACAGGGGAAATAGGAAGATAAATTGGGTGTTATTTCAAGTATCGCTGGCTCACATAATTTTATTGTGATGGTTGCAAGAATGGGCATTTGTTCTAAAGCTTCAGATTCTGGATTCAGATGGATTCTTGCGACTCTAAGCTTTTAGTAAAGAAAAGGATGTTTTATGCTTCATAATCATGAAAAACAGTTTGAAAATTGTGGCCTGAGATTGACTCCATAAGCTCAGCAACCAAAAAGCAAGTAAGGAGAACTCAGGGGGCACAGCTCAACTGATTTGGGCCAGGAAGACTTGTCTTTGAACATCTCTGCCCAAAGTGCAGTGCAGGTAGTGAACACAGGGACAAATATGCTGTGTCTCTATGTCTGGAGATACTTAGGTGCTGGATATATGGGCTGATTGTGACAGAATCAGCCTCCTTGGAAGCTCTTTGCAGGTTGAGCTTACTGGGAAGTGGGGAACAGGGTGCGTGGGTGATTTGTCTCAATGAGAAGGGGAAGGAATTGGCCCTGATGGCAAGGGAAGACATTATGAGAGCTGACAGACCCTAAAACCACTGGCTTTCTCATTTTATCCTTCTCTCATGCTGTTGTCAGATGAACAGGGTGAGTTGGATCCAGCTCCTGCTCCTCCTCTGAACAGCTTTGACAGCCTCTCTGATGGAAAACAAATTGCATTGGCGCCTTTCCTATTTTGATCAAGACAAATTTTTCTGTGCTTTCAGTCGAACACACAGTCTCGGAAGAAGAGCAAATCAGGAAACAGATGTGATTTGGAAAGCTGTGGAACATCAGGGGGATGTGGGTCCAACACAAAATCGTTCCATGCTCTTGAGAAACCAAATACCTGGACCCTCCATGGCTTTAGTGAAAGGGAGTGAAGGAGAGACAGGATCAGTTTGGTACAGCTGAGATAAGATTAGTCCAGGCTCTCTCACATCTCCATCCCACTCCCAATAGTCCCTATCACAAGCTGACCCTTGCATTACACATGCGATTTCATAATCATCTGCGGTGAATGAAGCCCTGAATGACTGCTAATGTGCCTTACGGAGCTGTGGTCCCTCTTCATTATTACCGTTTAAATCTCTTTCAGAAACATGGCCATTAAATTACTGTTGCCTTGGTGTTGAAGAGCCAGCACAGGCAATGCCAAGTGTTCCTGGCAGCAGAACGCAGAGGTCTGGCTGAAAATGGCCTCCCCCTCCGTTTAGCTTCCTTTCTGATCAACACCGTCCAGGCAGAGGTGGGTCTGGGTCATTTGGTGCAGATCCTGCTGATTGGAGAAGGTCTGCTTCAGTGAAGAAGGGATGAATGTCTCGGTGAATGCAGTGTGTCCTGATTTCATCTGCAATAGAGTTGTTTTTCTCCTTAGTAGCTGGTACAGAGCTGTGTTTCGGATTAGTATGAGAATAAAGTTGGTAAATCTCTGATGTTTCAGCTGTTGCTAAATAGTGTTTATACTAAGTCAAGGACTTTGTGGTTTCTCGTGTCCTGTCAGTGAGAAGGGTGGAGGGGTATGAGAAGCTGGGAGGGGACACAGCTGGGACAGCTGATCCAAGCTAGCCAAAGGAATACTCTATACCATAGGACATTATGCCCAGTATATAAACTGGGAGGAAGGCTGGTCAGGGACCACTGCTCGGGAACTGATGGGGCATTGATTGGTGAGTGGTGAGCAGTTGCATTGTTATTTGCTTATTTTCTAGATTCAAATTATTTTATTATAATTATTGTAATTTTATTATTATCATAATTTTTATTATCTTCTTCCTTTTCTGTCCTATTAAAGTGTCTTTATCCCAACCCACAAGTTTCACTTCTTTTTTTCCCTGATTCTCTCCCTCATCCCACTGGGTGGGGGGTCTGAGTAAGTGGCTTCGTGGTGCTCAGTTGCCAGCTGGGGTTAAACCACAACACAGAGGATAAAAGGTTGTATCTTGTCCCTGTCCTCCTCTTATCTCCTCCCCTATAACCCCATCAGCTTGCTCAGCAGCTTATTTGGCCATTGTCCTGCCTTATCTTGTCTGTGATACATTTTCAGAGGAGGGCGGCTGTAATCTGTCACTCTGAAGCGTCATGTATTTCAAACCAGAAATGATTTCAGAAAAGAACAGTTATAGAGTAGCAAAGAGCAGGATCTGGGGGTTTAAGAAATAATCCCACAAGGCTTTTGGGACAACTCCAGCTTCTGTTTTGTCTAGACAAAAGGGAGAAACAGTCTAAAGGAGGAACAAGGCGATATTCAGCAGAGAGAAGCAAAAATTTCTGTAACATGTCCATGCTCCCTTGCTGATTTTGGCCAAATGATTTGTGTCACACAGATGCAGCCCAGCCTATCTGGACTCTAAGCCTCTAACTGAGGATATTCTCAGCCCAGTAACAATCCAGTCCCAAGTGATAATCACTTTCACCCTCTTCTCAATTTTCCAAACCTGAACTTGACGGACTTTGGTTTTTAACTAGGAGACCCTGTGCTTTCTTCCTCTGAAACTTTAGGGTGTTCTCTGTTAGAGAATGACAGTAAGCATAAAAATGTGTAGACTGGTAACTGTTCATCCCATAACCTACATATTGAGTGTCTGGGAGCTACACAGCCTGACCCTGAGGCAGCTAAGGGCTTTCTATGTGACATCCAGAGCAGCAGGAAAGTCTTTGATGCTCTGCATGGCTGCCTGTGCTGCTTAGTAAGGAGACTGCACCTCCTAGTGAAATGGTCAAAGCCAAAGGTGGGGAGTAAAACCTTCTTGCATTCGTGAACAGAATTTATATGTCATATTTCCAGCAGTCCTAGAGGCATTTCCTTGTTTCTGTTTTTGGATATACCCTTGCCCTGTCCCTGAATTTTACGCTAGAGCCTGAGCTCTCCAACAAAAATGTATTGGGTCAGGTTGATGGCAGATGTGGGTTCCCCAGCAGGTACGGTGGGAGACAACAGGAGGATGGGTCCTTAGATGTGTGCAACTTAAGATGAAGTATGTGGCTCCCTTAAAGACTTTGTTTGATTTCTCACCCCACTCCTTTTTCATTTTAGGATGTTCAAAAAGTAAAGCCACTGCCTGAATTAGTGACATAAACGGTGATTAAATTGCTTGTATAATAGATGAATCGTCAGCCCGTGGTTAGCCAGCCCATTGTGCAAATGCTGTGTTACTGGTCACTGCTCAAATATGGGGCAGGGAAACTTTCCATCCAACTAGTGGCAAGGAACCATCCCATACTTGTGTGTAAAGAACTCCTCTTCTGCTCTATCTACTACCCAGATGATTTGTATGTTTGTCTGTTATTCTAGGTGTCTGTCCTCTGATACGTCCAACAAACAGCCTCCCCACTTGCCTTTCGTATCTCATCCTCACTTTGATGCTCAATGAATAGCTGGAGAGCTCTGACTCACCAGTAAAACTGGGATGAGGCAGGGAGTGGGGATGTGCTGAGGTGAAGTCAAATGGCTCTTGAAGGTAGCCAGGAGGACTTTTGTCTCACTTGGCTTGTTCTACTCATTTTTATGTCCTGTGGGAGGGGAAGCTGAAGGCCTGTGACAGAGCTCTGGGATGAATGTAGCACATGAGCCTTTGACCTGGAAAACAAGGTTTCGTCGGCAGAGAGGGGTCAAGACAGCAGAGGAGGCATTGCTGGCTCTGGCCATAGATGTGATGTTGGGATAAGGGCTGGTCTTTCAGTTCCTGACCATCCCTTCCCAGGACTAGTGTTTAGGGGCCGTGGGACAATGTAGCAGCACAGGCTGTGGCTTATTCAGACCGGCTGTTTTGAAGAGCATCCTCTAAACGCGGGTTTAGGGACCGGTATTTCCTGGCTTGCAGCCACTAGAGGCTGCCCTGCTCCAGCGCCTGAGCCTCGCTTGCAGGGTAACAGCAGCTCTGCTAAGTGGGTTTTAAGCTCTAAGAGAAGGTGGTAGGAAAAGCGTAGAAGTCTTATTCTTCCCTTTTCTCTTCTCTTCTTTCTTTTCTTTTCTTTTCTTTTCTTTTCTTTTCTTTTCTTTTCTTTTCTTTTCTTTTCTTTTCTTTTCTTTTCTTTTCTTTTCTTTTCTTTTCTTTTCTTTTCTTTTCTTTTCTTTTCTTTTCTNGATTAAGCAGGTGTCACAGCAAATCTGGCCCCTCGGGGATGTAGCTTGTGGCCCTGCTTATAGACAGAGAAACTGAGGCACAAGGAGCTGCACGGAACTGGCTGGCCTGGCTGATCACAAGCCGGCTCTGCAGCGCAGGACGAGAGAACATTAACACAGGCAGAGCCCTGCGCCTGGCTCTGGCTGCTGACACATGAGGAGACAGGAGCGCACCCTGTGTTTGTGGAGAATAGCTGCAAAATCCACAAACCTGCCCATTCTGGTACAACTGGGCAGATCTGTTGGGTGGCAACTGGCCTGAAGCAGCAGAGCTTCTCTGGGGGAGCTGCAGTGTCTCCTGGTTCACAAGCACCCTCGATTCTGCACTCGCACAGCTCTGCAAGCCTGGCATCCGTGCTGGCGTTTGCTGACCCCACCATGCTGGGGGGAGCTTGGCCTCTTCTTAACTCTTTGCTGGGCATTCATTGTCAGCACACCTGCTGCAATGTCCTGTCCAGTGGAAATCCTTCCTGTACAGTGCCCAACGTTTGTTCCCCACATGGTGGCAGATGCAGAGATGTAGATGTAGAAAGGTAAGACCTGAGCTGCGCTGAGCAGGTTGAATATGTCTCAGAGACAGGCTTGCTGCCCTGAGAGAAAGTCGTGGTGATGGAGCCATGAATTATAGGCAGAATGGAAGTGCTGATCCCATGGGGATGCTGAATGCCAGAACAGATTACCCTGATGGTCCTTCACGGGCTTCAGATGGTTCAAGTGCTTCTGCGCTGATATCACTAAATGTTCAGCACTAAACCTTCCTGTCTGCTCCCTTCCTGTTGGGCTGTGGGAGGGTCCCAGCTCTGCTTGCTAAACTTGCTTTGTGTGATGCCACATGGGGTGTTGGGTTTGGTTTGTGGGTCAGGTCTAGTCTCATTGGATCTGGCAACTTTCTTTGGTGTCCCAGCCAGCCCCAGCAGGAGCTGTTTGCAGGCAAGGACCCATGTGCCCTACAGTGTGACAGCAGGCAAGGGGATGGGGTGATACCCTGGGGATCAGGCAGGTTTGGTGATACTTATGGGTCAGAGTCCCCATTTCGCCTGTTTCTCCTTTGATCCCACTCATTGCTGCTCTTTCATTTTTTTCCTGCCCTTATTGAGGTTATAGATCTCCACCTCTGCCCTTCCACTAATGGTTTGCTGCGTCCAAAGCAAGCGGGATCCTTGGGCGATGTAAACAGGTGTAGCTGCTCTGTGACTGGTTCCTTGGCGCACTGCATTAACCCAGGTGAGGCTCTGCTCCATAATCTCTATTTCATTGTTATCAAAGCCCAAGCGTTGCTTCTAGTGCCTGAAAATCGCTGCCTTATATCACGCTTGGTCTTTGGCAGACCGGTGTATTGACAAAGACGTCTTCGTTTATCTTCTCAATGCATCCGCTGCAGCCGGATGCTTCTCTGACCCTCACGTTTTCAATAATCTTTTCCCTTCTTCCCTCCGGCATTACAGAGCCTCTTATTCATTTGAGAGATAAGTATTTACGTATGTGTTGGTGAGGAAAACTTGATCAATAATGCCCATGAATAACATTTACTTGTGTGTTAGATCCACCAAATCTCTCCCCTCCCTTTGTTTT
>WEIS01042374.1:1338-23482 GCA_013389965.1 Todus mexicanus
AAAGACACGGAGAGGATTAGAAGAGTGAAGAGGGGAGGACAAAGGCCTTTATAAAAGAGGAATGAGCAGCCTTTTCTTTCACTAACTCCTCTATCCATTCCTTGCCAAAATCTTGCATTGGTTCTGCCAATGGAAACTGCATTGCATCAGTCTGACTCCCACTGTTTCTTGGAACAAATAGAATGGTTTTGCACTGAGAGGATGACCTAAGGAAGTAGGTAGTAGGTAGTCCATGGGAAAATTGGACTAAAGGGTCAAACTGACTACAGAGATCAGGACTGAATTTGCCAATTTTTCTGCAGAGGATTCTAATGTTGATCCTTATGTTTGAAAAAACACAGTATTATTCAGTTGTTTCCGCTACTCTTCACAGGAACCTAGGGAATTCAAACCAGCAGCAAGTGGTAGCAGCATGTAGCTTGGAATTGTGACTGAAACCTTCCCTGAAGTTGAAGATTTCCTGAAGTAGCTGTGCCAGAATAATATTTCCATGTTGATGGAAAAAGTCACATGGGCTATTACCTCAAGATTTTCTGCTTTTCAGTGTCTCTTTAACAGCAGAATATAATTTCCGCAAAAGATAGACTTTCAATTTTAAGTAGAAAATTCTTCACTAGTATTGTCTTTCTTAACCATGAGTGTTGAGCACGAAGAGAACAAAACTCTTTACTCAAGGTAAACCAAATGATAGCATACCCACCTCTACAGCAAGACAGGTTTACCTTCAGGGATCATAAAGAAAGCCCCCTCCTGCCCAATCCAAAAAGCCTGTGTTGAAAAAGAAAAAAACCCACTTTATGCCATTTTTACATAAGTATGCTCTTTTTGTGATTGGAATGATGCCAGGGAAGTTGGCGCAGTAAGGATCAAATCATGAAGTCCTTTAATCAGTTCTCACTAGGTGTTTTAATCAGTTCTCATTAGGTGTTTTAATCAATCCTCTTGTGACCAAAACTTTAATGGACTTCACTAGGCATTTTATTGGAGTTAAATATAAATTTAGATCCTGTAGGCTGGAACTTAGAAAGATTTTCAGCCATTGCAAACAGATTTTTTGCATCTGCTAAAAGTATATGAAAACTGTGATTTAGTTGGTGAGTCTGTTCTGATCTCTTCTCCACTCAGAAATCCTCTTTCTTATGTATGTTATTTCATGTGCCTGAATTATAGTAGCTACAGTAAGGGGTTTGCTTGTGCTCTGTACTTGTTACTGCTTGGTCTTTCTACCTAAGAAAGTTTATTTCAAGCTCAAAAGATAATCTAGAATACTTAAATGATGGGAGTTTTTTCCATTCTGCAGTTATCCAGTTGTTCAGATTGGGATGTTTTGCACATCCTATTTTAACAATTTAAATGTGTTACAGTAAATGCATTTTACCTGCTGTACACACAAACCCAGTAGTGGGTTTTGGTGATTTCAGAATGACAAAGCCGTTTTAAAAGGCTGTGTTCTTTTTCCTCACAACTGTAAAAATTAACTTTTCGAGAGGTCAAAACAGTGTTGTAACTGTGCTGGAAATTTCATACATTTGGGGAAGGGTGGGAGAGAGGAAAGAGGAGAAGAGAGAGGTAGGTGGAGAAAGAGAGACTTCCCTTCGTTGTTCTGGGCAATTAAAATAATAGATTGAAAGAGATAAAAAATAATTAATAATACATTAAAATAGATTAAAATAATAGACTTTTTCCCCTGTCCTAATTACAGGGCTAATTACCCATATGCTAATCATGTATAAGTTAGAGTAACCTCTCAGCCCATACTGACCTGTCACCATGGTAAATCATCTCTGTGGGAGACATCATTGATACTCCTGAGCTTCGTCTGTATGATCTGCTCATCTGCCATACTCTGTTATCCTGACAAGGGGGTATCCTGTAGAAGTGTTACAGCAATGAAAAACGTAGCATTATTTTATCAGGTCTGTGATAATCTGGAAGATTTTCTGTGATTTTATTACATTGAAGATATCTTCCTTTTCTTTTTTCCCTCATACCTACCCTTTAACACCCTGTCTCTCTGTTACGTTTCATCCTCTCTGGTTTGTTTTCTTGTTCCCCTCTTAGTTTCCTAACAAAAAAGAAGGTGGATGGTAGGTGGGGATTTTCAGTTTTGTACTCTGGTCTGGCAGTCATCCTCACGAGAGTGTTTAGAAGCAGTTACCAAACAGGATTTATTTTCTCGCCCTAGGCTTGGAAAAGAAACCTTGCAGCAAGGGAAAATTGGGAAGGACTTGATAGTTTTCATTTAGAACGTCAAGAAAAGTACTGAGAAGCCAAGTGATCTGGGTTTAGTGGGTCAGTGGGTTACCCTGTCTGTCATCATGTGCCAGGGTGCAGGGTGACTAGAGCAGAAATTTAACAAGTAAGCTTGAAACAAGAAAGGTCTGTTACGGTGTCTTCACTAGAACAAGTGAGTGTGTTCATGGGTCTGCATTCCTGTACCATGTGGCGAGCTTGTTTCTTTGAAGAATACTAATATTTTCAGGTGGGTGAAGAAATAGTTTCTCCTTTTTCTAGGCATCTAACTCAAATGCCATGTGAGAAAGAGAAGTACGCGTAGAATGGTAAGCAAATGGACAAGTTTGGGACTGTACCGCCACAGGCAATCATGTCCTCTTCTGATTCTTCCTGTTTATACATTATTTTCTTTCATTTAAGTAGATCCTAATGCACCTCAAAGGTAGCTGAGTAAAAAAATTAGAGGCTTAAACTGTGTTTTGCTGGATCAGAGACTGAATGTTGCTTTCCATTTCTCTATCTAAAGATTCATTGAGGAAGCACGTCAAAAGCAAATCCAGTTGTGTCCACTTCCATTGCGGCAAAGCAAAAGAGGGAACAAAAGCTGAAGCGAAACATCAGGTTGCAGCTGCTACAGAAATGGATGGAGAAAAGGCCAAGGAGCAGCACCCGGTCGAGGCAACGGGTACTTGTGCTCGGAGGAGCAGAAGGCGTGCTTCTTCTGCCTGTAGGACTGCCAGTGTTGGGGAGAAATTAAGAGATCAAAGTCAGTCTTCATCTGGCAACGGGGGCCGTTGTGAAGGAACAGCTGTGTTCTTCTGCAACGTCAGTTGTACTGGTGGGACTGCGAGAAACTCAAAGCAGTGTGAAGCTTCTTCCAAAGCCAAAAGGCATCAGCAGAAACCCAGAAATAAAGAGGTACATGATGAGCGATGTTCACCAGCTGGCTCTAGTAGACCGGGAAGTGCCAAAACAGTGTTTGTAAACACCAGAAATGACAGTGTGCCTGCTGCAGAACGAACTAACAAAGTGGGAAATAACGAATTGGCAAAAAAGGTCTCCCCTTTATTGTCTGCTGAGGCAGAACCTACCGGAACTGTGCCAAGAAACCCGGCAGCCTGCTCTGCTCCTGAAGACAGTTTGAATTCGCAAAAAACAGGTGTCATTGGATCCAGGAATGCAGATGATCCGTTATGTTCTGTCACGTGGCAAAGTACAAATATTGAACTAATCCCTTTAGAGATTCGAATGCAGATAATAGAAAAAGAAAGAAAAAGAAAAGAGCTGTTTCGGAAGAAGAACTATGCTGCTACCGTCATCCAGAGGACATGGAGAAGGTAAGGCTGCTGGTTCAGTGGCTAGAGAAGAGTGAGATACAAGTAGATGTAAATTAAATAAGGCTTGTTGGCGATGCGCTTTATTTTGTCCTTTTGCTTACAACATTACCGGTGCAAAATGAGGAATTCAATGATCCTTCACCAAACAAGTGGCAGGGGATTCCACTCACCTTGAGTTATATTAGTAACGTCACAAAAAGTGCAAGGTAAGTGATGACTTTTAGTAATGGGAGAAGTTATTATCCTTCTGTTTCAAGCACTGATACTTCTTTAGAGAGCAATGATGATTTCCCTGGGCCTAGAGTTCCCCACTTCTTGTGTTCATTAGCAAACTTGCACATGTAGGGATCTGGTCCTGAAAACCTGAAAAGGTTTGATCAGATCCTGACCAGATCCTTCACCACCATTTACTGACACACCTGCAATTGTACTCTGACCTGACTTTTAACTGCATAACCAAACCAGAAGAGGTTGGGAAGCTGAGATGGAGTTTATCGCCAAAACCTGAAGCTAACTTAATTAACTTGATGGGGCAGTAATAACTGTTGTACGCAAGAGACAGGAGGCAGCGAGATGTCCCAGCGTCTGCTTTCCACAGCATTGTCCTATTTTCATGAATGCATGAGTTCCAACCTCAGAAATACAGTCATTCTTGGTCTGTGTGCTCCTTACTATTTTATTTCGTACCAAAATCAACAGAAAGCCTAGGGCAGCTGTAGGTGAAGCACATAATATGTACATAGTTCTTATTTCCTATTTTTTTGCTGGACATTTTTCCCAACTTTTATGTGGGTGCAGAAAACTGTGTACTGCTGATGTTTTTTCTAATAACTGGTCTTCCCAGGTCTCTCACTAGTTTAACAGTTTCATATATGTTTTAATATTTCTTAGTATTCACTTAGAGAAAAAATAACAAGGAAGTTCCTTGGAGAGCTCAGCTCTCACACTCCATGGTACAGTTCAGTGGTGGTGCGAAAATTGTTCCTCCAACCAAACTGTATCAAAGGGAGCAGCTGGCGGGTGTCTGGAAGTGTTCAGCGGGTATTAATGGCCTTTATACCAGTCCCTGGGAAACCTGCAAGTTTCTCGCAGCAGCAGCAACAGGTCTTAATGCCCAACTGCCTGCAGAATAGATGCCGAGTCACTGGTAGACCTCCCTTTTTCTGAGTCGTGCTGGAAGCTTTGGTTCCCTTACAGAGAAATTCAGAGGGAATGTTTCTATACCCTGCTGTGCCAAGAGCCCAGAACTAGCTGTTGTCCCAGTGCAGGGCAGTGTCTGCATCCAGCTCTCTCTGCCACAGCGTGGAGCACAGGGGAGCACTCAGCAGCTGGAGCTTCAGGGTCTGCTCTTTGTCACCACATCCCGGCGCAGGAGGCAGCCAGCTTGGGCTGTTCAGCCGCTCCACTAACGTCCTCTGGGATGCATGAAGCAGGGCCAGGAACAAAAGTTAAGAGAGAACAGTTCTAAATACTTATTGTACAAGACCGCTGTTTTGACAAGAAAAGATAGAATCATAGAGTCATAGAATTGCTTTGGTTGGAAAAGACCCTTAAGATCAAGGCCAACTGTTAACCCAGCACTGCCAGGTCACCACTAAACCATGTCCCTAGGTGGCACATCTGCATGTCTTTGAAATCCCTCCAGGAATGGGGACTCCATCATGTCCCTACGCAGCCTGGGCCAGGCCACGACAACCCTTTCAGTGAAGAAATTTTTCCTGGTGTCCAACCTAAATCTCTCCTGGTGCAACTTGAGGCCATTTCCTCATGTCCTATCACTTGTTATTTGGAAGAATAGACTGACCCCCAACTCACTGCAGCCTCCTTTCAGGTAGTTTTAGAGAGTGAGGAGGTCTCCCCTGAGCCTCCTTTTCTCCAGGCTAAACAACCCCAGTTCCCTCAGGCACGCCTCATGAGCCTTGTTCTCTAGACCCTTCACCAGCCTCGTTGCCGTTCTTTGAACAGACTCCAATAACCACAATCTGTTCGCCATAGCTCTGAAAAGCTGAAAAGGAGGCATGATGTTGTGCTGCCTTCTGTCAGTGGTGCTTCACGGCTTAGAAAATCCCATTTCTTATTTTGCAAGGTGGAGCATCACCTGCGTTTCCTATTGTACGGAACAGCAGGGAGCTCTGTTGCTTGCTCCTTGTTTGTGGAGTTCTGAAAATTGGTATGTCTCCTGTTGCTTTTTACAGTTAACTCAAGAAGTCCAAAGAAGTCTTGTCTTTCTCAGAAGGAGCTAATGCTGCCCATTACTAGGGAAGGGACACCAGACCAGACCCCCCATGGTCTGAGCTGGCAGCCCATTTGTTCCCAAACTGAAATGTAGCCATTTAAACATTTGTGTTGGCTCAGCTTTAAATGCTTCTGTTTGCTGCAGCTCTCTTACTGATCAGTCTAAACATTTCCAAGCATGAGGTTGGATTTGCAGTCCAGTAATATTCCAGGTTATGTCTTCACTGTTGTTGGAGTATAAAAGTTACACTGGCTTTTGTGAGTACGTTCCTGTTCCAGTGAGAACTTAAAATTTGGGAACATGATATTTTTAATTGATTTAATTTCAAATTAAAACCCTTACAGAGGAGCGGGCACATGCCATAGCTTGCACCCAAGGTGTAAAGATGTGTAGTGAGTGCTTGTGCAAATTTCCTCACAAAAGCTGGGATCCAAAGCCCTGTGTCAAGCTTTACCTGTGTAGAAATCTTTGCATTCCAATTAAAGTTTTGACTATGTAAAGAGTTTAGAGGGATCCATCCAAGCTATCCACCTGTGAAACAGCGGTAGTGTGTTATCTCAGCAAGTGCAGGCACATACTTACAACACTTTGGAAACCACGGGGATTAAAGATTGTTTAAATGACTTCTTTAGTTATTTAAAAAATTAATGAAGAACAATAAATGTATTTGTTCTGTTTGCCAAACTGGTATTTTATAGAACACTAACAAGGATCAGAAATTCAGCAAGACTGCCGGAGAGATTAGTCTGGCGGTTCCTACACTGTCATTTCTTTACATCTGCGAACAGTTTACTGTTGCTAGGGCTTTGATAGCCTTCATAAAGTTTGCAGCAATCTCCTGATGCATTTATTTCAGCGACTGTTTTGATGCAGAACACAGAACATTCACTGGGCAGCAATGCTGAGGAGAGAGCCGTGCTTCCCTCCTGCATTCTCCTTCCCAGGCCCACCGGTTCTGCCGCCTTCTCTTGCTTACGCTTCAAGCTCAACGTGAGCTTTATTGTCTTGAGGGTTTTGAAACTCAGGTGGATGATGAGAACCGTGAAGCTGGACCACGCTTCCTCCTCCCGGTTTCCATGCTTTACCACGGCAATAATGTGTATTTTTAAAAAGAAGAGAGTTCCGCCTTTTCCTTTGAAGCAGAGTTCATATGTATCTCAAAAAAACGGAGGTAGTGTGGGTAGCTTAGGATGTGGATCCCAAGTCAGATGTCAGGCATCGACCTGTCAGGAGATGATGGTTAGTGTCTCCAGCTAGCTCGCATTAGGCAGCTGTATGTGCTGACTACTAATACGCCAGTTATTCTGATGCTCTCTCTTAAGGACTTGATCTCCCATCCACTGTACGCTGAATTACAGTTCTTAAGCAGGTACCTCCCGTGTGGCTGTGGATCCCACTCAGTCCTGCGTTTGTCTTTTGAGTCCAGGCTTGCACTGGTAAATAGCACGTACTTGTAGGCAGCAATACATTAGAAACATGTACAAGTCCATGCTTGAGTTCTGGCATTTCTCTAAATGAGTGTTAAGTCCATTTGTCTCACTCTACAAATTTTATAGTCATGATTTACTTCCTGGAAGTTTCTTGAAAGCTCTTGTAAGGTTCAACACAATGGTCCAGGTCTACTTAAGCCTGTTAAACTTGCCTTTCTCAGGAAAATGTTTCAATTCCCATAGCCCACAAACTTTAGAAATGTAGCCCTCCAAAGTGTATTTTGAGGTGTGTGGTTTGCCAAAGGTTAATTGCTTATTCTGCTCGTTGAGGCTTACAGATCCGGTGTCTGGCTCGCGCTCTCGGGGGGGACACCGAGGCCTGTGCCATTCTCCAGGGTCCGCAGTGAGTCAACAAAAGCTGGAAATAAGTTGGTTGCTGTCACTGCTGTTCTCCTGCTGGAGTCAAGCTGTGTTTTTTATTTACTCTTGCTGTATGCATACTTTGGCCAGCAGCCGTTTGTAAGATTAGAGCTTCTGTAACAAACACCATTTGTCAGCTTTGTGGTTCTGCACGTCTATTCCACGTTTCTTTCACGTGCAGTAACTTTGAGCGTTGGGTATTTTCTTAAGGCACCACATCAGATTCATAGAGCACCAAACTCGGTCCCGATCTTCTTTTCCCTCACTAGGATCATTATGATGTGTTCTGGGAGAGCTAAATTTAAAAAAATGCACACATGCTCTAAAGAAAACTGCCTCCATCTTCTCAGCATCAGAGCCTCGCCGTTGTTCTCTTGTTGCTAAAAACTACCAGAAGTTCTCTACAAAGAGGAAATCACAGCTGGGTGCAAAGGTGGAGAGCCTGTGAATGGGTCATTTCATGTATCAGCAAAGGCTTCTGGCACTAATTACCAAATTCCACAAGAGTAGCTTCGTATTCTTTTCTGCTCAAGTATGAAACAGTCCCCAATTGTTTTTTCCGGCGGCGCCACTCACATAACCCATCTCTAGCTCATTATATTCGCAAGTCACTGGAATTGTGCCCCCGTTCACTTGCTCTTCCTCTCTTACCCCACTGAAAAGTTTTAAGCGACATGTTAACAAAAATGGATCGTTTTTAAATTCTGTCTCTTAATAATGTTCCTTTTACGAATTCACACAGCCCTTTGCAGCTTGTAGGCGCTATGGACGTTTATTGGTAAGCTGCGGTTGCTCCCCACATTTGTTACATACTTTAATGAGCTGTGTAACCGTACACACCTGAATTCTGAAGCTCCGCTAAATTAAGATTAAATACGTTTGTCTCACCCAGCAAATTTCACAGAGGTAATTTACGAAGCTTATTGAAAGTTTTAAATTACCGAAGCTGTAACTGAGCATATCATCACCCTTTGGCATTCTGTTTGGCTCTTACATACTCGTTTTCTATATAGTGCTGCTGGTTCGCTTGAATTACACAGTGTGTTGGCTTATAACATATATTTAAACAATTTGTATCTGGTTGTGTTGTCATTTGTGGTAATTTAGAACTTGTTGCAGTTGAAACAACGGAACAAAATCACCTCCCTCCTCCCTCATTCCCTTTACCAGCGCATCCAGTAGAAAGCCAGAGGGGATGATGATCGATGTGATTTGGCCCATTACCAAACACTATTAATATTTTACAAGCGTTACTCAATATTCCTTGGTGACAGGTTTGCACTGAATTAATTGCTAGGCCAGTTAATTGACTTGTGAGCATAAAATGCTAATATCTGATTGAATACTTATATCTGATTCAAGCAAAAAACTCCAAACAACTCCTTGTTGCTGGTGCCCTGAGGGTGGGAGGACAGAGAATCTACCGCTCCTGCTTGGAATAGGGCTCTGACTGCGTGGAAGAGCAAAGCAGCTGTGGCAAGGTTGGGTCGGGAGGACAGGGAGCCTTGGGAAAAAAGCAGGAACAGGTTGCTGAAAACAAGGTGTGAAGGGAGCGGCTTCAGGGGAGGGATGGAAAGCAGCTCAGCTTTCTGTAGAGGAACCGTGCCGCTGAACCTGTAAGAGGCAGGTGTTGGCTCGTCTCTCGCACTGATTGAGAGTTCAGGAGAGAATTTGGTGTTATTAAGCTGTGAATGTGGTGAAAATGAGCAACCAGCATTGATTATACTGTTATTTCATAAATATTTATAGGTTTGTGTTCTCCTGATTTTCGGTATATTGTAAAGCAGCTGATAAGCTGATGTTGCAGCACCGTAACTTTTGCTACCTGTAATTCCAGATCTTAATTAGCTGTGTGAAATAAGGGGATGCATCCAGAACTGAACCCAGCTCCTACTTTTTCTTCCGAGCAAACATTTCTCATCCAAATGACTTAGCACATCAGTGGGAGTTCTGTTTTCCCAGTTACTCATGTAACCCACCATGTGAACTGATGCGTGGAAAGCACCGAAGTTAAAACAGGTCACCTAAAACAAGTGCTCTTCTCTTTTCTGCTCTGTAGTTACCAGCTGAGACAGGAGTTGTTTCGGCTTCTTAGTGCTAAGCGGCAGTGCAAAGAAGATGAAGACAAATGGAGACAAGAGACAGCTGCCTTCTTCATTCAAGTTGCTTGGAAGAAACAGCTGAACCATAGCCCGCTGAAATCGGTGCCTTCATGTAAAAATCTGAAATCTATAAACAAAACCAGCTCAGCCATAAAAACCAGCAAGCAGTCCATCCTTAAGCAGATCTATGGTAATTTCATCCTCGCTATACTTTATCTTAAATAGCTATGCTTTTATTTTTATAAGAAAGTGCTCCCTGTATGTGGAATTCTTCTGCACGCTCCTTACCGAATTATTAGGGGGTTTTGATTATTTATAAAAATGAGTCTGAATCTCAGGTGTTCCAGGTAATAATATTTCTGTTTCAGGTTGAAATAAAAAAAAAAACCCAAACATCTCTGTGATTTAAAATGGGTGCTGCTAAAGCTGTTTGAATCACCACATCGTGTTATCCCAGCGCAGGTCTTGAGCAACCGAATAATTCTGTTGCCAGAGCTGTTCACAGGCATCGCTGTGGAAAGAGAGTGGAGCAGTTCAACTGGGAATAGCTGCCCAGTGGCTGTCGGGATCACGGGTTCATTTCTTTAAGCATTGATTTAAACTTTTTGGGGCTCACACTGGTTTTTTAAACATTTCCATTTGAAGAACATGGTCTTGTGCTGTGTTAATAACTTTCTTGTTTGGAGATAGCTGGTCTTTACTGGCAGAGCGAGACCATCTTTCATGGTAACGGTGCCGTGCTTTGCCCTGCGCCTGAATGTGCACGGTGCAGAGGAATGGATCTTGACGAAACAATAAAGGAAAAGCTTTGCTTTTAAACCTTGAGTTCCCTTACAGCGTGAGTCGCTGCTGGAGTCAGGCTGTGCTAACTGGATGTATTTACCTGTTGATAAGTCACTGCTATCAATCATGGCTCTCTAGTTTAGCTAGCCAGAAGTGATACAATAAATAAATAAAGCAAGATAATTAATTTTCCTTCTCTTTTATAGCAACCGCAGGATTATTTTGACTTTAAAGTTCACTCGCGTCACAATTTCTGTCATATAGAACATCTCATCAGTTTCCTAACCATAAATAAGAATAATTTGCAGGCTACAATAATGCTTTAGGCTGCTTTACAGCTACACGTACCCACTCCTTTGTGTGAATAAACACAGAGCTGTTCATATTGTTTGTTTAAAGGACGTTCTCAGGAAGGCAAAGCGTATCAGCCAACCAGACCTCCTTCCAAGCTGAAACTTTCTGATGTGCAGCTGGTCTCAGGTAGGACACGTTTTAAGAACACTTTAATGTTAACGTACGCATGAGATTGGTTTCATCTTTGAAAAGAAAGAACAATCTGCACGAGAACTGGGATCTCGTAATTGCTGCCGAGCTGTCGTGATTGCACGCTCTTTCTTTCACTACTCTGGACTTCACTTTTGTCCTTATGTTGAATCATTTGCAGGATCATTTATATTTTCATTGGGCTGTTACTAGGAAAGACCTTAATATAATGGACTTGTGCAGCAGTGAGCCAGGTAACATTCACCTCTGGTTAAAATTGTTTACAGATGCTCATCCTTTGCTCCAGCAGCACAAATATCTACTAGTCCTACGGAAGTAAAGAGAGCAGATTCCGACGTGTGCCGAGAATTTCCAAACCTGTTTGCCAGAATTACAAGGTTTAGTGCAGAGACAAAAACTTGAAAAATCCCAAAGTTACTCCTCTGATCTCTGCCCTTTCTTCCAAAACGGCCTAACAGGGTTCCTGGGCTGTGCACAAAGCCTCAATTGTTTCATAGAATTTTACTTCCAGTAAGTTTTAGGGCTCTAACAAAACCACGCGTTTATTTGCTGCTAACTCAGTAGCTGTGCAGCCATTGCCAGGTCGTACCTGGGGAAGCCGGAGTTCTTCAGCCACTGAAATGTTCTGCGTGGAGCCGGTACTGGGGCAGCAGCGCTGGCACAGCCAGCACAGGCAGAGATGGAGCTGCACCGCCTAATCCAGAAGAGCAGCTGTAAAAGTATTACCATTGTCGTATTATATTGTAAAAGTATTATCAGAGTCATGAAAGGCTGGACCTTTTATGCACGCGGCATTATTTGTCAGGTAGCTTGACAATTAAGTTAGAGTCCACACTCGTCTCTCCTGCTATTTCTTTACTAAATGAGATCTTTAGGACTTTTGTTTTCAAGTGTGTAGTCGGGGATGGCAGCGATGGCAACGTGAGCCCTTCACCATGTGCAGGTTTAGCACCGCGTTGGCCACTTGGTCTTCACGGTTGTCTGACGTAGTTCAGAGACAGGCCACAGCTAGAGAGCCACAAAGCAAATGCTCTGAGGAGACAGCAGATCAAGTAATTTCCAAAGGGAAGGAAAAAATGTTTTCCAGCTCAGCGTAACAAAACTCTGAAGTCAAAAGGCAATCTGACAGTAGCGCTATCCTCGAGTTTGCTCGCACGGGCGGCGAGTTTCTGCCTCACAGATCGACAGAGGCTTTTTTTCTTGCACCGTTTGAAAACTGTTTGAAAGAGGCCTGAGCAGCCAGGTGTTTGATTGCCACCTCTTCAGGCAGGCAGCGATCGCAATTTTAAAAGAGCTTTAGCAAATAATGCTTCTTTTCGTTTAGCTTTTCAGGACAACAGATCTCCCTGTCTCCTGAAATAAAAAGGCTTTCTTTTGAGCTTTGAGTGTCCTTTGCTTTCATAACGTGGTGACGAATAGGATAGTGATAGGAACTCTGCCCAGTTCCTTTAGAACACTACCTACTTTTATTCACCTAATAGGAGCTCAGGGAACTTTAGCCCTTACTTAAAGACAATAACATGTTTTTCATCTGCCTGCCTTTGTGCATGACAACATTACGTTTGTTGGAAAAGTTCAGAGCTGTCAGTGGCTAATGCCAGATACTCAATTTCTGACGTAGGTGCCTGGAGTAGGTCAGAATGCTGCTCAGTTTGATGCTTCCCTTGCAGGAGGTACATCTGGGAAGGTGCAGCCTGGCTGTCAGCCCTGGCTTTAACGTCCATATAGGTAGTGAAAAAAGCATGCAGTGACAAACCCGTAACAGGGACTGACACCCCCATCGGGTAACTTACTGGCATAAGCAGATCAACCACTTGGGAGTGGGGACACACGGAAGGTATTCAAAGAATAGGTACAAAGAAGTAAGGGTGGCAGAGGGCGACAGGTAGAAAGGAGGATGCAATGGGACGTGCAGACATGGGGTAGGTGCTTTGCGACAGTCTGGCAAATGGCACCCTTATGATCTTACAATTACAACATTTTGGAATCTGAGCGCGGTTCCTCTTTTGATATATATTTTTTATTAAAGGGATAGCCTTTGGCAGTTCAGGAGATGGCATTTAAAGAGGCTCTCTGCAGCACGCCAGACAGATAAGCCCTTTTTTTTTTAGTTTCACTATGGACATTCAAGTGTGTTTATAGAGCTGTAAAGGAGGAGGCTTTGCAATTCCTGGCATTAGAAAGATGTCCTTAAGATGTGCTGGGTTCACCCCCCCCTCAGTGAAACGTTCAGATTTGCACTTGGGGTGACCCTGGCTTAGAAGAAGATAAATACCAATCTCTACAAAACTAGGAAAACAGGTGTATTATTTGTAATGATGTGTATTACAGTAAATAAAACCATTGAGTGAGTCCAGACATTCAGCCAGACTCAACAGGCAGCTGACATTTGGGTTTGCTTTCCAGTAATCAGAGAGTACTCGCTTTTAGCCTTGGCCTAGTTTCCCCACCTTCTAGAAATGGCCCAATACCTGACGTTGCTAAATATTGCTCAACAAAATCTCCTGCTGCTTTTCAGCCAACTCGGCCAAGAGCATTGATTTAGTGCCTGCACCGTCAGCCTGGAAACCTTTGTTCGTTTGTGCGGGTAAATCTCCGGTTAAGCTCCATTATTATTGTAGTTTGCGTTAGCCACACGCAGTAACGTTCTGTCTAAGCTGTACCGGGGGCCGCAGAAACGTAACTCTATTTAAGAGATAATCAACAGTGAGAGAGCAGGAGAAAGGCACGTTCTTGTCCTGGTAGATTCCTTGTTTATGAAATCCAGAATCCAGGGTAGTAGATCCAATTTTGTTATCCACTAGAGTTACTCATCAAAACCATTTTGTTCTTTTACAGTAAACAACCTGCAGTGTGTTAATTTGCTGGAGAACATGGGAAAATCAAAGCAATTTTCATACAACATGAGACCCACCATTGCTGCGAAATCAAACCCCACAAGACTCAAGCAGAACTGAATGTTTGGAACTTAAAAAGCACATTCTGGTACAACTGTTATCTTTCATAACGTACAAGCCATCTACAACGTAATTAAACTTGAATGCATTTCCAATTCCGTATTATCTCAGCAGTACCTGCCAAGCAGACTTCTAAGGAGCTGGACTCATTTTATCTTGTGTACAAATTATTTTTTAAATGCAACTGTTTTATTTACTGACAGGATGAGATCTGACTTGCATTTGGAAACGGAAACCGAAGCGCTAAGCCCTGCATTATGACAGAGCTGCAGGGGCTCCCAAAGTTCTCCGTTGTCAAAAGTAGGACTTTTGAATATGCTCTGTACTAGCACTACTAGTACTTCATAACCAGTACTACTTTAGTACTTCTGTACTAAAGAAACAAACAACTGTTTCATAACTAGCTATGGATTTGAAAGAGAAAACAGATGTTGACAAAAAAAAACAACCCAACAGCAAATAACTTGCTTTCTCCAGCCTATGGAAAGCGCTAGAGATGTGCTTGCTACCCTTTGAGGTTATCACCGAGTTCTTTCCATACTAATAACTATTCTTACACCTGCACAAGAAGTGTTTCTACAGAAAGCAAGAGAAGATGGGACCTATTCAGGAAGAAAACTTGTTCTTATAATAGCTTTGGAGCTGCCAGCGTACAGTATTTACCATGCACAAAGTATTTAAAAATATGAACTCAGCAAAAATAAACAAAAGTTACTCTAGTTTCATAGTATATTGTTTTCTATTTTTTGTTCTAGTTGGTATTATGTAATTCTTTTAATTAATATGAGGCTTTGAAATAGTAGATGCTTGGAGGCAATATAAGTCTGTTTCTCTGCAAGCACTCAAGCTTCAAGGAGACTGGATTTCCTTTACCACCCCTCCCTGTGGTCACCACATCTACTCGCTTGAGAAGAAAGGCAGTGGAGGTAACGCAGTTCTTTGTAAAACTTTTTATTCTGTTTCACTTACAAAAAAATTGACAAGCTTTGTTCCAACATCTTCCATTCAAAACTAAATAGAAGTAAATGCTTTACAATGAACGAAGTTCGACCTCTTCAATACACCGTGTTTATAGGGCCAGGTCCCTGGGGGTGAGAGGCAAGGTAGATGTTGAAACAGTAGTGGAGGTCTGTTAGCCACTGCTCTTGAACTTCACCGCTCTTCAGTGTCTAGAAAGAAGGGGGGAAAAAAAAAAAAAGGTAAAACCCCAGTTTCACCAAGGGCACGTGCAAAGCTTCGCTCTGTTTGTACAGCTAATCAGGCGCGCGCTGCTAAAGGTACAAGACGCCCTTGTTCCCCCGCACACAGTGACATTATTCTTCCAACGTATCCGTTTCAACGCTGTATGTCTGTCTGAGCCAAAGCAATAAAGCTGCATTGCTTGGTACACTAAGTCACTGTTACGTTATGAAGTATGTGAATTACAGCAGATGTGAATTCCTTGCTCTTCATGATAGTGGCTTGCTTACTTTCCGGTGCTGCAATTTATAGTCCATTAAAAATGCAGATGAGCCTGGTTCTGCTAAAGGAGGAGAGCTCAACACCCCAGCCTACAGGAGAACTGCTACCAACAGACCAGCACAGCCCATGGGCCAGTAGTTCCCTCTCCTGAGCATTCTTAAGTGGTTAAAAAAAGCCAACAAAACACAATCCACCTGCAGTGGCACATGACGAAAACTGGCTGAGGCATTTTCAAAACCAAAGGAAACCAGCCATCTCATTCTCCATTAGAGGACTCGCACGATAGTCTCTTACACTCACTTTCACCACCACGGGGGTTGTTTCTGTGACAGACCTTTTAAAAACTACTAACGGATGCATGTGGCTTACTCAAACCTTCCTGCACTCAACTGGGAGGAGCTTTGTGCGAAGCCCATTTCAGATATATTTGTTTTTCTGAAGAGAGAAGCAGCTGCAATGGTCTCAAATCCACTGGAACGTGGACGTGTGAACAGAAGCGCTGGGGTTTGCAATATTGAAAATATTTTGCACTCTACATATTTAAGAGCTTGATTTAATAACACCTTTATACATCTATATACCCCTGCTCCAATCAACAGGAACGATCGGTTTCTTATTTCAGAACAGCTCTCCCTCACACAGGCTGTGCAGGAAATTGGCACCCAGTGCGTGGTGTTGGGAAGCCAACTGCTCTCCAGGGCAAGCTAAACCTCAAAACTGTCTCGTCTGTACAACGACCACAGGAGGCTGGACAAGCAGTAGCCTTCCACACAGCCCGGCCCTCCAAGACAAATAAATCTGCAACTTGTGTTTTGTTAAACATCTGTTCTTGGTGTTTGTAATAAGTTTTAATCCCTTGTAATCTGTGGGAGGGCACAAGAAGTTTTCATACCATGATGTCCTTGATGATCTGTTGCACCAGAAATTCGTTGGTGATCATATGGCTCCTGAGCTGACCGTGCTGCATCAGTAAGCGAAGCAACTGAGCAACCACGGGTAGTTCTTCCCGACAGATCCTGCTCACTTGCAGACTCTGCAGCATCAGCCTCAGTAATCGTGGCAGGAGTGCTAATGCAGAAATACACGAGCCCCACAGCATATCCCTGAGAGGAAGAGAGGACAACAACTGAAACGATCGAGGACCCACGTTTCAAGTACGCTGCCGTGAACCAGCCTCGTAGCTGCACGAGGAAATGTGCCTTGGTGAATTCAGTCACAGCAGCTGCCTTCACCCTCACTAGTGCCAAAGCAGGAAATTTGTACCAGAAAATGCTAAACTTGAAAATACTCAAAAATTACATTCAGCACTGGAAAAAAATGTAAGGTCCTGCTCTGGAGCTACAGATGTTGCTGAAGCTCTCACAGTGTCTAATTTCTGCTTGATGCAGCTGAGAACAGGTTTTCGTTTCAGTCACTGAATCTTTATTTACGACTCATAAGAAATCAAACAATGGCATCAGCTTTTTGTGATGTGCAAGTCATTAAATATCTTAAGTGAAGGACGTCTCGGGCTCTAAAAACACGTCTTAAATGTTAAGTAAGTTGTGAACAACTTCCCTGTACGTGGAACAGTTAGAGGAAAAATCTGAAGTTTGAAGTGCTTACAGACATTTCTGTTATACAGGCAAATAAACTTATTTAAATCTGGTAGCTGGAGCTTTTGGTTTCTTAAACCAAATGGATTTGCAGTCTATAAAACGATGCCCGAGAAGTTTTGTTAAAACTGAAATATCAAGTCAGTTAAGAGCACAAGCTTATAAAGCCAAATCCTCTGCACGCTGCTTTTCAATGCGTCTAATGAAACGAAAGGCTAAAGCTAAAGATTAAGGTATAAATATCCACCTTTCTAAAGTCGGGATGGTTCTGACATCAAACTAGAACAATTTGAGATCAAACCTTCTTCAGTTATTGCTTTAAATAATTCCAGCTAACTTAGCAGCTCTTTTCCTTAAATCCAAGCACTGTTTTGAAGTAAGCAAAAGACAGACAGCAAAATAAATTGGGGGAGCGTCGGGGCGGGGGGAGGATCCTTTCATTTTACATCTCTAAATACTTGAGGGTATAAAGGCAGAGACAACAAACATGGTAAGAAAAGCAGCGTTACCTTTTCTGTACATGTTCTGCATCCTCTTTGTCTATAGTCAGCAGGAAGTACAGAAGACTGTAACAACAAGAAGCTAAGAACTTGTGGAGGGTTTCACTGAGGATGCAGGCTTGATCCAAGAGCTTATTTATGGCACATAGAACAGAGCCAGCTGTGCTATCGGGGATGACGACCAAGCCAACCTGCAGTAAAACAAAACCAAACCAACCTTGAGCTCGTCACTTTATACACAAGGGGTTTTGCCGGTACAGAAGCTTGTCTAGAGCTGAATGAATCTTTCATATCGTGACACACATCCCTTTGTTTCCGTTCAAGCTCTACACACTACTGCGTTTTTTCCAAATCCCTATTTTCCTAAGAAATTGCCACCCATACCAAGAGGAGGTTAAACCGGCATCTTCATTCCATCCTCTCGGGATAAACGCTGATCTCTGGAACAAACCAAAACTCTCTGCTTCGAGCCTTGCTCTGAAAGATGGTGCAGGCACAAAAAGAATCTTCTGCTCCAGGACAGAGCAGCCCTTCTGTGTCTCGCAACAGCCAGGAGCCAACACTGAGGGAACGCGCATTTACCCGCCAGAAAGAAAAGGTTCTACTGGAGCAGCATCAGGCTGCGCCTCCTCAGAAACCCGACAGGCTCGATAGGAGCAAGAACATTATGAGCGGAGTGAAATCAAAGCTAATGAAACATATGGTGGGCCCACAGCTGGGGTGATACCAACAGTTACTAGGTATTTTTGGAAACTCCGCTGATCTTGTTGAAAACTTCTGCAAATGCTGAAACTACACACGAAATACAGGGAATAAGTGGATTTGAGGGTTAATGAGACAGTAAAAAAACCCCCAACTTATGACGAGGAAGTTAACCTAGAAGATGAAACGGTACTTACCAGGTATTTACAGATGCCAGTCTGGAGAATGTCAAAACACTGACTTTGCGAAGGTACCGTGGACAAGCTGTGACAGACCATCTGTTTCGACAAAACAAAGTTACACGTAAGTACCCTAAATGCGACTGGCGATTGCTCACCGTGTAGTCACACTTTGCTGACAGACCTAAATACAAAGTACCTTCAGGGAGACACAGCAGCTTTGTCTCAAAATATTGATTCTTCACAGTGTGTAAGAGTAACACTGTCAATATAAACAGTGTTTAAAGAGATGACAGCCTACACCATTCGGGTTTTTTCGGTAGTTTCTTTCTTTTACCTCTGTAATAGAAGACCAGAAATATTCTATCCAGCTACAGCACCACACTGAGCCTCAACAGGTCTTTCCTCAGAGCCGAAGAATTGCAGAGAACAACCTCACAAATAACAGGAATCAGGAATCACAATGAAGCAGGCCAGGAAAATAATGCAACAAAGAAAGGAGCAAAGATCCATTTCCAACATAGTTTCCTCTACACTGCCCAAAATGTCACGTTTAATGATAATACAAAATGTAATATTACAAAGGGAAATCTTGCTTTACAAAATCCCCAGACTTTCTAGTGCTTCTATCGTCAGGCACTAGCAAACTGTATTAGCTGCCCAGAGGCATGACGGAAAGAGGTGTTAAAACCAACCAACCAACCAAAAAGAACTGAAGACTGAGATCTTCATTTTTTGTAGAAAACATGGGTGAGAATGGCCAGTGGGGGCAGAGGGAGGAAGAAAAAACCCAGCAAACAAAACACTTGAGCTGTCCAAAGAGCTGATGGAGACGCCATAAAATGCTATATGGCTCCTGCATAGGATAAAGAAACCAGAGCTCCAGTAGATCTTAGTAAGCTGTGCTACGACCCTCTGCAGATGGTTTTCTTGTTCCTCTTTTCCTTCCATCTAATTCCAGTAATTTGCAAACTAGTCAGAGAGCTTGGGTGACCCCCCTCTCTTTACATTTGCTGCTCATCCCACCAGTGTCACCTGTATCCTCCAGAAAGCAACGTGTGCACTGTGAGCGTGTTACTAGACCATTAGCAATTGTGATGTCCTGCTAAGGACAAGGAAGGTGGAAGGATGAAAACATGAGAAATAAAATCTTCTGTTTGTGCTTAAGAAACCAGGCAGAGAACAGCAAGATCGGATATTTGAGGCAGGGATAAATTTAAGTCTCCAAGTTTTCAAGTATCTCCGCTAAGCAAGAAGCATTCCTCCAAGGTCCCTTGCTGACTGAAGAAAGAGCTAAAGAGAATTATTTGACTTGAGGGTTTAAATTCTGTGATCCTGTCCTGGTTTTGAGACTTAAGTTGAAACAGGGCAGGTCAAGACACCTAAAGAAGAGGTAATGACAGAATAGAAAACATCACCCACATTGTGTCAAAAACCATATTAGACATTTCCAGCTGAAGAGAGACTTCAAGGAAAGGAAAGGCCAGGAAAAGAACCGTTAGCTCAAGGTCCTAGGGTATGAAAACTCAATCCTAACCAGCGCGGATGCCAGTGGTGGTTTAATCAGCAATGGCCGAGCACTATCATTCGTTCAGCTTTTCTCAAAATGAGGCACCACATGTGCTTTTAGCCCTGCTCAAGCTGCCAAACTCAGGAGCTCCTGAACACATCTGCTTGACGGAACATAACGCTGTCAGGCTGCCAGGGCACTGCTCGTGTTCATGAGCACTGCAGGTGTAATTGTGCACATATTTTGTTTGACTAGTAGGACTATTTAAAAGACAATTTTATAGATACTTTTTATAGATATTCTATCGGTATATACTGAATACTCTTGGGGTTTGATACTATATGTTTATTTAATAATGAAATAATACTAAACCTGTGCCCACCATCCTAGATACGGTAGTGCTCCTGCACACTGCAATGTGAAAGTGGTAAAGCATTAAGTAGTCTGGAATATTCCCAAGAAATGCCCTCAGAACATCTGCCTACCAGCAGCGTCAAGGAATAAAGTCAAGCTGAGACAGAGGTTACTAGTGGGGACTGTCATGTCAAGGACAAACCGGCACCAATCTGACCTTGTATTTTAACGAGAAACGCTGACGCAAAAGGTAAAGCTACATTGATTAAACTTGTTGGCTGACAGCTCAAAGCAGAGAAGCCCTGCCAAGACAGGAGGATTGGCCTAACCTATAGAAAAGATCACATGGGTTTGATGAGTAACAGATACAGAAAAAAGTCAGTGAAACGAAAAGGTGGGTGGGGGGGAGGTCATGTGCTTGGAGACTGATAAAAACTTCTGCATGCAGCTAGGAGTTTTAACAGTTGGAAACAAGGAGAAAATTCTATGCATAACAACTGACCACATGGTGGTTGTGATATAACCATGAAATGGGCAAATGTCTCTTTAGGATGGGAAAAATAATCACAACAGAAGAGATCAGACAGTAGCGACTGTCCGTTCAATACTGTTCTGTGAGACCCTACTTAGACTATTTCTGACATACTGTGCAAAATAGTGCATCGCTCGTTTTCAGGAAAGGTAAATCCAAACTGAACGGGCACAAAAGAATTGCCCAAAGAACGGAGATGCTGTCTTACAGGTGTCAGTGGGAAGGCTGGCAAAGCTACACCTGAGAAGGGATATTATTGTCACTTACAAATACAACCAAGAGGTGAAAATGGCTGCGGGATAACAAATAGAACCAAACAGTGATGATCACAGCTACCTGGGAATGCAGAGAAGATGGAAATTAGGGAGGATCACGATGAGAGGGGAAATGCAGGAGATGTTTGTTGCTCCTAAGAACGAGCTCAGGAAGTTGACAAATGGGGTGTGCCGTACTCTTGGGAGCACAAGAGGCTAGACACACTATGATAGAGATCCCTTTTACATACCCCAGTAGATACCCCGCAAGAGGTCAACAAATTAAACACCCTGAGGGCAAGGCCAGGCCCACCCAGCAAACGGAGGTTTCATGATTAATAAACCCCTTATTAACACTACACCCTTAGTACTACATCCCTAGAACAGGCCCTACCAGTCTGCTGAGCTTCTCCCTGCGATAACAAGCCGCAGGAGCATTTTGTAACAGGCACAATTCACCAACACTCAGGCTCTACCAGAACTGGCAAGGAAAACAGGCATCATACTATCAAAGGGCACCAAACTTGCTTCGAAGGGTTTTGCTAAAGTGCATTGGAAAGTTAGTTTTCCAACCCTTTAGCTCTTTCTGACCCTCGAAACAGCACAACCATTCCCTACATCCACTTCTATTTTCCTACCATTAAGTGGGAGTGGCGATCCTTTTCAATTCCATAAATTAAATCCTGGTCGAAATGACTTTCATAACAAATGCCTGTTACAAAAAGTGAAACTGAAACGTTATTAGACATGGAAATGAGAAGCCAAGAAAACTTAATTATCACGTGAAAATTAGTATTTTTCCTGACAATTTATTTTCCTTAGGCAAGGGTTTGCATGATGTTTAATTTCCATAATAAAATGTCACAGCTGATTCACTATTTTACGTTTGATTAGCATTTATCGCATTTTTGGCACATTCATAGCCGGGCGTTGGACCAAAGCCAGAGTACTTTTGTTTCAGAGTATTGCTGAAGTGAAGGGACACAGGATGAGCATTTCTAATCACAGGAGGGGTTTATATCTTTTTGAGACAAGTATTTCATAGCAGGTTTG
>WEIS01042374.1:24093-39501 GCA_013389965.1 Todus mexicanus
ACTGACTGTTAACCCAGTCCTAAACAGCCTGTTCGTAGCTCTAATAGACAACCAGAGGAATCCATCATTTTAATATCGCTTCTCTGTAAGATGCTCTCAGTGTCAAGAGGGAGAGTTTGGGTGACTCCACGAAGCCCAGTCTCAGCCTGAGCCCTCATGACAACAGGAACACGCACAGATGATGAACCAAGAGTAATGTTCTGTCCATTATTTAGCTGTTCCCACTCCCTAAATCACTCAACGCTTCCCATAACGTGATAGAATCCTCACTCAAAGCCTCACGGGAAAGACTTTTTATCAGTAACTCTCCAGGGACAATCTGCGTATTATTTCAAACTTAATCATGCCACAAAGTGCTCTTTTTCAAAGAAAAATACCCTCCTCTGAAGACACACACCAGTGCGAGCACAGAGAGGAACGAAGCACGCAGGAAAGATAATGGAGCAAGTATTTTAGCGAGCCACTCTGTGGAGTCAGACCAAAGACAGTTCAGACTCTGAGAGAAGGGATTTTATGAAAAAAGAAAAGTTGGGACACGCCACTCACTATATCCTAATGTGAACTTTAAAATATATTTTTTCAATCCACATCAACATCCACCTGAAACACGGGTAACTCAAATGTAACAGGCTGTTGTGCAGTCAATTCCCCAGCCCTTGTGAAATGACTGTTTAGAGCGGGACTCGATCCAGTAAAACATGTTACTGCAGAGCGTAGAAAATGAGAAGTTTTCAGGTGATGGGGCAGGCAATGAAGCTTGTCGTCTGAAGCTTGGCCAGCTTCCCCCGAAGCACCCTAGCTTATCAGACAGTGTACTCCCTTGACAGGTGCTGCTTCTCTTTTTGAAATAAATTGATTTGACAGGACAATATTAACAGTGCCCTGAGTTGTTGAGAAAGCTGCGTGCAACAAGAGATCTTTGTTCCTCCGCCTTGGCTAAGCTCACGGGGGCGGATGTGAAAGGTATTCCTGATTCAGTGACTCCTGAAAAAAGAAAACAACAACAAAAAAACCCTCACATGAAAACCCCCCCATGATCACAATAAACCAAAACAAAACCTAGGTTAAAAAAAAGAAAAAGTCAAAGTGAAGGAACAGAGCTTGCAGGAGAACATAACATCGGTGGGCAACAGGGGAAAGAAACCACTGTGGGGCTAATCTTACTTTCAGGGTAGCAAAACAGGAACACAGAAACTTGTTTAAGAATTACAAATACTTAAGAACATGTATGGTGTCCCGCATCTTGACAGAGAACACATTTCCAAATACTTGGAAGGATTATGAAACACAGTTAACGTTCAGTCGCTGGCTCACAAACTGGGTAACTGCAGCAGACAAACTCCTCTTGCACATGGTGAGCTGCAGTGACTGCCTGTCTGCAGACTCCTTGGCCACGGCACGCAGTCTGATGTTAAATCTGCATTAAGAGTCAACTTCACCATGGGAAGTTTTCTTTATTTGCCACTGGATGCAAATATGAGCGGTAATCACCACTGCTCACCTCCTGTGCAAAAATTTGATCACATGCTTAAATCTGGGTACCAGCAAGATTTGGTGCCAGGAGGCAGAGAACTGTGGGCTAGAGACAATCCTACTGCCTCACTAAAAAGTCCATTTCTAAGGATATTATCTTTGCCAGCAAAACCAGGTTTGATGCTCAAACAGCTAATGCGCTATCTAGGAGTAGACTAAGCCACACCTGAAAACCAGCACAGCTTTGGCTCTCTTCTCAGAGCCATCTTACTGACAAAATAGTACGAAAGGACAGCATAAACCAGCTTTGCTAACCAAGGAGCTTTTGTTTCACCCCCGTGCAGCCACAACAAGTCCTTCTGTCACAACTCTGCAGCTTCCTCACAGCTGTAAAATGTCACCACAGCCAATTCCTCCTCCTCACTGATGTCCCCTTGTCAGACCAAGCGCAGGATGGTCAAAGGAACTGTGATGTGCAAGTCTCCAAGTTCACCTGCCTGCGCCTTCCCCAAACAAAAGGACTTGGAAATACAGAAAACCGTACACTTAGGAGGCTGGCTCTTGTCCCACAAGGTTTGTCTTTCTCAGCAAATTGAGCGTAGGTATCTCAAGCCAGGATGTGAACATACAGAATAATGCACAGGAACTGTGGAGCTGTTAATTCACATCAGGTTTATGCAGCAATGGGTGAGCTCTCTGCTAGAAAATGTCACAAGAGATGCTGGAAGTACGTGGTGCAGGTACAAGGGTGCCCTGCCCAGAAAACCCAGTTAGGTTATTTGGAAGTCTGTGTTTTGGTGTTTGGTGTTTACGTGACTTTTTCTGTTTAGTTCTGTCAGGGTTTTTTAAAGTTTTATGTCTTATGAAAGGTATGGGAGAGGCCTTTGAAAAGGAGCTTTATTCATTTTAGGAGGCATTTAATTTACTTATAGAATTTCTCTTTTGTTTCTTTGGAATTTGCATTACCTTTGAAGAAACCCCGCCACACACATTATTTTCATTTCTAAACATTAAACGTGGATACAATGTACTTTTACAAACCACTAACAGGCAACAGTTCATCCCTCTTAAAGAGGAGGTTCAGAAAGGATACTATTTACCCTGTTCCAGTTCAGAAGGAATACTGTTTACTCTCCCTTGCTTTTCCTCCCCAATGTCACTCTAACTTGGGAATCTAAATAGAGGTAAGTTAAAATCTTACATGAACTGCAACTCAAGATCTGTATTTATTTATTTTTTTTAAATAGTGGGGGGTTTGAAGTGTTAACCTCTGCTTAAAGTTAAGCTACAGCACTGTAACACCACCTTTTACTTCAAGACAAACAACCTTACATGACTTCTAATTTACATGCGCTGAGTTTGTCTTTATTGATTTCTTGTAATTTTTCACAGCATTTCACTGCAGACAGACCCTTCTCAACTCTAGTTCACTTAGATTTTTCTAGTTTTGACACACATTAGTATATTTCATTACACCCATCCCACGGTTTTTGAACTCAAGACTGCTTTTAAAGGCATCTGCCCTTCCCATGTGTTTGCTCTTAAAACATTTTAAATGTTCTGTTGGGTTTTTTCCTTCAAGTCCAGAATCTCAACTTCAAGCAGAACCTTCCAATTATCATTTGCCTTCCCCCTCCAAGATGTTCAAGTGTCACGAACATCAAATATTACAACAGAAATTATCATGTATACATGGTTACCTTGTTAAATTGTTAATTTCTGTTGGCGCAATTTCATTTGATACTGGCAGAGCAATTCAATTACAGGGGAGTGAACATTATTACCGACAGACACTATAGGCACAGTTAAAATGAGCGAAGACTGAAGCCTCTTCCCTAAGGCTGCAACCATTTATTCTGAACCCCTGTCTATTTCAGCTGCAGGGCCATGATATTAAATAATTGGCTTTAACAAGGCAGAAGTCATTTTCAGTAGAAGTTGCTTCACAAAAGGAACTAAGATTTCCACATTTAATGTATCTTTTAGTCAAATATGAAGATTAACCTTTGCAGCTATGCAAAAAGAGCATTTAAGGGGACACTTTTCTAAAGCATTGCTCTTTAAGTGAACCTAAAAGCTTCCACAAAAAATTAACACGGTTTCAGATTTCCACTATACCAACTACTACTCTCTAGATAAAGTTATAAACAGTCTCCATCTCAAAACAGTTTTTGTTATAAACCACTTAAAAGCATTAATTCCTATCAAAAGAGCTGATTATGGTTAGCCACATGCTACCAAGCAGACTGGTTACATCAACACTCCAAAAGTCCAAACTGCCATTTAGAAATGCCTCAAGTTATTCTTTTCCTTCACAGAAGCTGCTCTCTCTCCAGAGGCACAACTTGCCATCTTCTGTATCTCTGGCACACATAACGCTGTATATTAAATTCCCTCTTACAGTTCATTACCATCAGAAACACACCTCCCTCCAACTCATGGCACAGCACAGAAAGCTGGGGCTGCCTTCCTCTGCCTTTACAAACAAAGCTGAGCAGCGAGCAGGAAAGCCAACAAGCTGCAGCCTCCTACGGATTCACCCTTGGGACTCTTCATCCCTTGCCCTTCTTCCATCTCCCCAGCTGCTCCTGCCTCATGACCCCCCGACACCTGCGGGCCGAGCGACGGCACCTGCCGAGCCTGGTCTGAGCGGTGGCCATGCAGGCTGGCCAGAGAGCTCCTGCCACCCACCATGCAGAAACCAAATGCTCTTCTTGAGGTTTTTTTTCCTCTTCTACCTGCTTATTTCATAAAACTTACAGGCAACTAGTATTTGCAACTTCATTCTTTTAGCAGAGGCAAAAAACTTGCCAATGGTTTAGACAAAACTAGTGGTGGAAGAAAAAAAGCGAGAGATGGATGGACTAATAATAATAATAATGATAATCTGATCATTAGTCTCATTTATTCATAGAAAAACAGACTCTCAAATCCTAATTCTATCATCTCTATTTATTTTCACCCACAAAACCCTCTTATTTTTTCTGTTAGGAGGAAGCCCTGAATTAGAAGTACACAATGAGAACTTTCTTAAATGAAGAGTTCTTACCATAAAGAAGAGGCCTGACTGCTGCCTGCTCTGCAGCCAACACAGGGCTGTTCTCACTTACTAGGTACTTAAATTACCACAAATATTTTGCTTCACATCACAGCATCACCATAAACTTCCTTATCCAGCAAAGGGAAGCACGAAAGATGCAGCACTCAGAAGCTGTGCCGCTCTACTCAGTTCCACCAAAAGCACGACTAATTCAAGCTGGGGTTTATTATTTCCTGCAGCACTTCTGCGTTTAAATAAAATAGCTTTCTGTCACACCTAAAAATTTTTAATTCCAAAATTGCATCACACTTTGAACTATGTCCACTTGGAAGAAAGCAGCCACCAAAGCTCCGTCCCTCAAACTCAACGCACGCAGGCCCACCACGACTGTCTTTCAGGAATGTAGAAGAGCCTTACGATTTGCTGGCAGCTTTCTTATCCCCAGAGGCAGCAGCTCTGGGTTTTGGGGGGTTTTGTTGATGTTCGGTTTATTTGCTTTTGAGAGCAGTAGCTTTTTTAATACCTAGTGAAATCTACTTGGTTTGTGTTTTGTTGGGGTTTTTTTCCCCCTCATTGTTTTGAAATTTTCCAGCCTCCAAATCCCAAAGTTTTTATGGACTACAGCTTCCTCAATGTTTTCTTTACAAACCAAACATGAAAAAGGAATATAGGTCAACATGTTTGAGGCTGGAGAATGGCACTCAGTAAGGGAAAGAGAAAACCCCTAAAACTTAAGAACACTGTATTAGGTATTTAAACACAGAGAAAACAGTCATCTAGAAGCCTAACATCTGATTCATTTTTTTTAAGTTGCATCTTCAGCATAGTTTTGTTTATATATCATACACTATATCTACAACTGCGTCTGAAATCAAAACCAGCCAAGTGAAAAATGAATGGAATCCTGTGATTCATAAAAGAAACTGGTTGCCTTAACAGCTGATCTCTTCTCTTTGTAAAACCAAAGAGATGGGGAACACACACAGTACATCCCCGAGACCATTATTACCAGATCAGAGTCAAAATGAAAGAATATCTTATTTTTTTTCTATTATGAAAGAAAGCTACTGAAGAGGTGCCCCTACTTTTTCTGTCAACAAATTCCATGGAAAAAAAAATTAGCAAATCTGGGCAAGACACCCCAAACAGCGCAGCAACAGCACCAGTCCTTCTGGCAAGCATTTAACAGGAACAGTTTGACTTCCAGATCATACACAAGTGTAACAACCTCTCAAAAAATAAAATCTCCCCATACTGGGAATCTCATGATGCTCTAAACCCAAAAATAATAATGAAGAGATTTGTCGATGGTGAAACAAAAGTTGTTTTTTCAAGAGAAGAATTTTTTTCAAAGAATCCCAGAGTCACTGAGGTTGGAAGGGATTCCCTCAACAAGTTCTATTCCACTGCTCCTGCTCAAGCTGGATCAGCAAGAGCAGGTCACCCAGCACTGTGTCCAACCTGGTCTTGAGTATGTCCACAGATGGGAAATCTGACAGCTAAAGTAGCTCTAGGCTACTTATTCCAGGTCTGACCACTGTGAACCAGTTCTCTTCTGTTTAGCTGGAATGTCATGTGTCCTAATTTGTGCTCACTTGTCCAGCCACTGAGCACTACTGAGAAGCGTCTGGCTCTACCCTCTTCAGTCAGGTATCTGCACATGTTGAGAAGATGCCCCCTGAGCCTTCTCTTGTCTGAGCTGAACAGTACCACCTCTCAGCATCACCTCGTATGACAGATGCTCCACTGTGTCCATGTCTCTCCCGTACTAGAGAGCCCCAAACTGTACACAGTAGTTCAGATGCAACCTCAACAGTGCTGAGTAGAGAAGATTCACCTCTTGTCCTGATGGCAACACTAATGCAGCCCAGACCACCATTGGGGTTTTTAAGCCATGAGAGTACATTGCTTGCTCATGGTCAGCTTGCTGTCCATCCAAACCTCAGGGCAGTCAGCAGAGCTGCTTTCCTGCTGGTCAGCCTCCAGTATGTACTGGTGCCTGAGGTTACTCCTGCCCAGGTGCAGGAATCTGCAATTTTCATTTACTAAATTTCGTGAAGTTCCTCTCTGCCCAGCTCTTGAACCTGTCCGTACCCCTCTGAACAATGGCGCAATCATCTGATCTATCCTCCCATTTTTTTATTACCTCCCAGTTTTGTACCATCTAAAAACTTGAAGGTGCGCTCGGTCTTACTGTCCAGGTCATTAATGAAGGTTAGAAAGTTCTGGTCCCAGTCCTGATCCCTGGGGTACACCATTAGAGACTTGCTTCCAGCTGGACTTTGCACCACAGATCACAACCCTCTGGCCTGGCCATTCAGGTAGTTTTCAATCCACTGCTCCATCTATCCAAGCCGTTCCTCATCAGCAAGGACATTATGGGATACAGCAACAAGAACCTTACTTGGGGCAACATAAGCTGCTCTCGCCTCACCCACCGAGCTAGTCACCTTCTTGCAGAAGGCTAACAGGTTGGTTGAGCACAACTTGCTGTTCATAAATCTTTGCTGACTATTCCTGATCACATCCTGGGTGTATCTGGTATTGCCTAGTTCACTAGAAACTTCCTCTCCACAATCATGAACGTGCTTATGAGGAAAAGCCTCCCAATTTCCTTCTGAAGCTCGGAGTTGCAGGCAACAGCCCAGAACTTGCTTTTGTCAAGAGTCTACAAAATGAGATGGGTCTGGGTCTCACTGCTCTTCACACAGATTTTGGATGCATGCGATTTTCATTCCTATTCTCTTTCATAACTTGGTCTCCAGAAAAGACATCAGGCTCACACGACTGCAGAAGCAGTGCAATGCTCCACGGGATGTCCAATCCTCTGTCAAACCACTTCGCCTTCTCTAAGTTAAAACAGTCCTATCGTGAAGTTTCTTAAGAGAAGCATAATGAGGAAGGAGAAGGCACAAGAGGTGACATTTTCAGAAAGAGGTAAAGCGTATATAAATCCTTCAGATGCCGTATGGGATTATGGCAGCTCTGAGGAACAAGTAACCCCCCTGGTGCATTCGCAGTGGAGCAGTTCTGGACAGGATGGGGAGAGAAAGCATTCTAGGCTAGGAGTTTTGGTGAGAAAATGCTTCATTACTGCTCAGAAAAGACAAAGCAAAACAAATCAGAAAGTTTAGCGGGTCCACAGACCTGACTGATGGCAGGATATTTAGAGGCACATGTCAGTCATGGTACCAAACAACATCTTTGCTTAAAATATTTTCCAATACACAATAGCACACATTTAACATATGCCTTGGACAGTTTCAGCAAACTATCGTGTAAACTTTATGAATTAGAAAAGGCAAAATAAAATCTACTATACTGCTTCCTTGAACCAAAAAAGAACACCCTGTAACCCCAGAATAAATAAACGATGCAACTAAAAACTCCTGTTACGCTCTTCTTTCTGTAATCACGACAGAGATTTCATAAATACTGTCAAATTGGCATGTCATTAATACATGATTTCACACCTTATAGTGGTTTCTGGTGAACGAAGCAATAAAGAGAGTTAAGCCAGAATGAAGACTGATGCACCGGTTCTGAATAAAATCTGGTGCCTCAGATCCCTTTAGAACCAGCAATAAAATTAAGCTTTCAGCTCTTACGATCTTACAAGCAGAAATTGAATTCATGCTGAAGTTTCTAATCCCAGTAAATTTTGATTAAATAAGCATCAGAAGTTATTCTAAATAACCACCAATGCCAACTTAATATTGCTTCCAAGTTAAAATCTCATTTAATACAAGTGCTTTTTAATTAATGGTGGAATTTGCTGTCAAGGAAAACTCTATATAATTAGTATTTTCACAATTAATTTCTTTTTGACACCTAAACCATACTGCCAGTCTTAATACTGTTTTAAGAATTTTCTACCAAGGCTTTTACCATGGGTACTGTTTTGCATACTGTGTCTAAACGTTCACCTTTTAAAGCAGCTTCCTTCAAAATATTATCTGATGGCTTCAGAAAAACACTGGCTCTTTGACAGCTACTGTATTTTTCATTCTTTTTTTCAACTCAACTCAGAGAAAGATTTAGGCATCTGTGGCAAAGGGATGGAGAGCACTTGGAGTTTGTACGCTGTCATTTAGAATTAGTTTTGATGTATTACCTCTGTCACAGCCCAGTGGTGTAAAAACTGGTCCAGATCAGTTAGGTAAAGACGGACAGGTGAAAGCTGTGTCTGGCTAATGTGTGGTTTCCCTCTGATGCCCTGGAGACTAGTCAACTCCTCTCTTGAAAACCCTAGAGAGAAAGAAGCAGTACAACAGCATCAGAAAACAAGCCAAGCACTCTTCTGATTCAACAGCATAACTGACAAAAACTGTCTTTTAAATTATGTCTGCTTAACGTTTTGTTTTTGGTTTTTGCTTGATAGTTTAAATTAAGTATATCGAAATACAAATTCTGACTTCTGAAAGTAAACAAAAATATTTGGAAAATGAATGTCATATCCATTTCAACTATAAAAATAATAATAATAACAACCTGTAAGAGGCCAGTGTTATGTTGCTATTTTCAACATATGCATCTTCAAAAAATAATTTAAAGCTCTAGGAATAACACAGGACAGTTCACTATGTGTTCACAATAACTCAGTAACCTTCTAATATAACCTCTGGGTTAAAAAAATGATTAAAAATAATTTGGCTAATTATTTCTAGCCAGATATTAGATATTTTAGTAAAACAGGACTTCTGCTCCAAAGCAGTCACTTTGGGTTTGCTTTCATTTTCGCAGTTATCAGGACAGCTCCCTCTCTATCATTTAAAAAAAAAAAAGGTAATTTTGGAAGCAAAATAGTTTAACATTATGAGTGACTGAGGTGCTGAAGAAAAGACATTCCTTTTACCACAGGGGAAGTTACTGAAAGATATTTCTCAGTAATATTCTGCCATTTTAACCACCGTAATTCCTCGAAGTTGCATCACTGCAGAATACAACTGCTTTTATATCGGAGTAAGGATATAGTAGCAGAAGTAATTCTGCTTACATGCTGACCTCAGGCAGCTCACTTCAACAGACTTGGATTACTTTATTCTGATGGAATGTTTTTAATAGCATCAGCATGTCCATAGGAAATCCCAGAGGCTCTTGTTTATATTGTTATGAGCCAATAAAAGGCACTGACTTATATCTAGAAAAAAATTATTCTGATGTCATATGCTGAATTTAGTTTTCTTCTCATACTTTGTGAAGAAAGTTGCTAGAATGAAGAAAAACTACGCAAATAATCAGCCCAAAGGGCAAAGTGTAAAACTAAGTTATCAAAAAAAAAAAAAAAGGTATCTCATACCAAAAGTATGTAATGAGATTAGACTTACTTTCAGGAAGTAATTACTACACCATTTATTCTACATTAAATCCAGTAATTGACTATTAAAACAAATTTCACTTTGTTAATTCTGAATTATGACGTTCACGTGGATTACCTATAAGGGTTGAAAACAAGAAGCTGAAATAGTCCACATCATTCACTGAATTATCCTGCACTTGGCACTTCCAGCCTGCAAAGGACGATCTACACAAAACCAATAGCAGATAGTTTATTAAAAATCAGATAATGAAGAATTCACAACCCACCTGCGCAATACAATCAATTAGCATGACTGAATTGTTAACTTTAGCACTTCTGTTTCTGGCTGCTGTTGTTAGAATAGCATTTTAAACAGCTTCAAAACCAGAACTTGCTCTTTTCAAGACAAGTAATATTGAACTTTGTACCCCTACACAGGCCCAGGATGTTGATTAAATTACTGAGATAGCAACTTTTCATAAATACCAGTATAACCTTTAATACAGTGACAACAGCCAACATACAGTAAATTAAATTACTTTTATATCCCTCATATGGTAAGAGTCATTACATTACAAAGCTGGGCTGTATTTTTCTTTATATCCACTACTTTTAATACGGCTCTTTACATGAACAATAAATCCCATTTAGAAGCAGTCTCAGCACCTTCTTTCGAGTAGCTAAAGCTACGGAACAGAACGAAATTAAAAACTTGCTTGGTGATTTAGAACACAAAAAGGAGCCGCATGCGAAGGCAGGAGCAAAGTTTTTATCAAAGCTGCCTGACACCTCCCTTTTTCGGGGCAACACATAAGAAGTGGAGCACCAGCCTGTTTCGGTGTCTCGCATTAGAAGCCGTACGTGCTCGTGGAAGCTCAGGGCAAACAGACACCGCTGACCACCTAACGGGAGCATCTTGCCCGGGCATTGGTGCAGATCCAGGAGAAAGCCAGGAGCTGGGAACACGTACATATCGCACGTGCTTTCCTCAACATGCTGCAGCTCAGACCTACATCACATTATGCAAAATGCATAGTACTCAAATTTACTTGTATGCTGTTCTTGGCACTCGCTCCACAGACTATGAATCTTCGCTTTAAGAGATTGCTGCTTTCGGCTCTTACAATCCTGTGAAATTTCAGAGCTTCTGAAGGTAATTTTCCAAGCCAACTATCTGCCTCAGATCACTTTTTTCCTAATTTCTCTCTGCTAACAGCCAAAATGGCTTAGCTCATGGGTAACAAAATTCTGGAAAGCTTGTTTTTCAGAAATCTTTTACAACTCCATGTTTTGGGAGCAAAAAAAATATCAAATTTAGAATACCTTGGTGCCAGGCATATACATTTTGTCACCCCATGAAAATCCATCCACAGTATTTCAGCATACACAAAAATGACAGCTCGAATATGCATGTGTCTGGAGCTACTCAAAAAAAAAAAACCAACAAAAAAACAACCCCAGAGATATTCCAGAATTTCTTCAAAGAAAAAAATCAGGATTTAATAAGACTATGTAGGATAATAAATTCTAGGAGAAAAAAAAAAAAAAAATCACAGCTAGGTGAGAGAGAAAACAAAGAAAGGTTTCATTAATAAAGATCCCCCTTCACACTGTGTCCTTAACAGCAAGTCCTTATTTCCAGGAATATTTCAGGAGACCTAGAGACTCTGTGGTGCAGGCAGCTTCTGCATGGTCCATTCTGGCTCCTAGGAGGCCTTCAGTCCTCCTCTGAGCCCTGGCTCACTGCTTCCATTTCTTAATCTGTAATCTTTCAATCTCTCTCCATTTTTAAGGCTGACATTTGGCTGCCAACATCAAGTTCTCCAGAGACAAACTCCTTGGCCATGGCCAGTAGCCTTCTCCCAGGAGAATGGAGAATTTCTTCCATCCTTCCCAAGAGGTCCCAGCTGGCTTCATTATCGCATCAAAAAGATTTCACACATACTCAACAAAATCAGCAATTCTTGCAACCTGTCTCCCCAAAGATTCTACAGCACGTGAATATTCACCCAAGAATTAGATCCATATGCCAGAAGAGAGAATGAAGTCCGTGTCCTGTTCAGCACAGGGGAAAAAGCTGTCTGAATCCAATGCAGAGGGACCATGAGTCAGACTCGAGGTCACTCATTATACCAAAATAAGCTCTGAGGAGCATGAAGAAAGATTCAGAAGAATTTAGGACTTACAGAACACAAACTCAAACTGTGATGCAATCACTGAGCAAAATGGTGGGAATCTAAGAGGTTGGAAGAGATAAATCAGACGACAAACTGCAAGGGAATTGGGAGAATGTGCAAATAGAAAAGCCTTGAGTAGTAAGAAAATATGGAAAACTTGTGGCAAGCCTGAATTCAAGCAGCAGAAACTTGCATGACAGCTACTCAGAATCTGGCCTAAAATAATAAAATAAACATATTTTTCCACGCAATAGTTAGAACGTGTTGAATTCCTCATAATAAGAATGGTGGATCCAATCATTTTACATAAACTCCAAAAGAGGCTGAGAAAGATTCACTGCAGGCTGGCACACACAAACCGCAATAGGTTCAGGAGATCCCTGGCCATGAAAGATCATTCTGAAGCTTGCTGCCAAACGCCTGGAAATTTTTCAAACATTTCAGCAGTTCTGTTTTTCTACCCACATTCGATTATCTGCGCACTCGCTAAGCAGGATGAGCACTTCCAGCATCCTAACAGCACGCCAAGCTAAGTGCCAGTGATTTCAAGCAAAGAGGATTGGGGCTGTTCTGTCCCGGGAGCACGGAGGCAGGGTGAGGCACAAACCCTTGACAGAACTATTACATGCTTTTAAGACTCACCTACAAGCAGAGTTACACACACACACAAACCCAAGATTCCCTAATTCAGCTGCAGTTCACTGTTTTAACAAGTGAAAGTTATTGCATGCATAAAAGAAGCCTCAATTTTAAAAGAGCATTAAGGTCAAAAATAATCTAGCATTCAACTTAGGAAGTGACAGAGAGTTGCCTATAACCTTCAGCTTGGCCTCTCTGTGCATATGCCTTAGAGTATGATAATATTACTTGTCATACTTTCCTTAAAATAAAAAAAATCAAATAAATCTATGCCTCATTCAAATCATCGATGAACGGATCGATCAGGATGATGCCATGAAGGATAACACAGCCTGACCTGTTCCTGCCTTATTTACTGCTTCACCTATAACGTGCATAGCGTATGAGGCATCAGATGGTCAAAAAAAGTAGAGGAAAGGATTAGTTCACAAATTCAGGTAAACAAATTGGTTTTAGGCATTATAGTGGATCCCCTTTCTATCTGCACCACAGAGGTTCTGTGAGATGCTAGACAAATACTTTCTAAAGTTGGAGGATAGGAAGCTAGCAGTAACAATTTTCTCCATGTATCATTATATCAGGTATTAATTTACTTTCAGAATAGAAAAAACCCCACATGATTCTCGCACTCATTTCAGCTAGTTATCACTAGGCCTGCAACAGTTCCGTGAATAAAAGACTAAATGGGTAGTAACAGCTGTAGAGAGATACACCTTTATATATCTTACAGAGCAACACATAGACCCATCTGATCTATACTGCCCTGCTTGCATTTACAATGAAATTGAAGGCAATCCTTTGCTTTTAAGATACAAAATGCTAAATATTCTGAAAAATCAATGCCCAAATATTTCATGCTGAATTCCTAAAGTTAGCTTCTCTCTACACCTTTTCCTTGCTCATCTCCAAATTGGGGAAAAATATCACCTCCTCATCGTCTAGAGGTGTGAAGATACTTGAGCACAACACTAAATTCCATGGGCAGGGGGCAACCACTTTGTTATCTGAGCAGGACATAGTACAATAGACAAAATATGAAGCCTTCTACTGAAACAGCAGGGACAAAGCAGGGTTTGACTAGAGGTCCTTTCTGATCCCTACCATTCTGTGAAGGCGTAACATGATGGAAGCCCTCCTCCAGCGAGTATGATGCACTCAATACTCAGAGCAGGATAAATAACATGAGATCGTGTAATCAAAGATTCGATAAGCATCTCACAGATACATCAAATTAAGACCAAGACCAATGTCTTTCTGATATTACAAATACAAGCAGAACAGCATTACAGCAGAGAAGACTGTTTAAATACAAATCTAACGAGTTGTCAATGTCTCAATTACCTTAGAACCCAAATGTCTATAATGTCGTTAAAACTGCTCAATTTTGAGGTTCACGTTAAAGGAAATCAGAAATCAGATAAAGAACACAACAAAAAATTCTAGATCAAATGCTGTTGTACTACAAATACATTAAAAATTGTTTCAAAAAACCTTAGTTTAATATATTGAGACGATCATGCATAATTAAGAACTATGTGCACTACTAAAACACATTTTCAAGATGCTTGGAAATTACATGTTAGACATTTAACTACAAAACCCAAACCTGATTTATAGGTGGAAAGAGAGGTAATAAGCATATTATAACCTCTCTTTTTCAAATGATTTTTTACTGACAATGGAAACCTGTTACCAAATTGCATATGAGTGAGCCCTCTCCCGTCAGCTAGTCCAAACCCCCATTAAGTATGATGAATTACATGTTGTAATTTCCATAAGGTTACCTGCTCTCCATGATAACCTCTCTACTGAGGTTTAGAATTGCACCTTTAGGTCACCTGCTCTGTATGCCAAATGGTATTAAAAGAAAAGCTGAATCTAATTAACTTTAAAAATATCACCGCATCTCTTGCCATTAGCGTAGCAAATATTTCTCAGGCACAGAAACTGTGTAATGCATTCCTTTTAGGCTGCTAACTTTTCTTTTTAACTCTAAACCGCCCTTGCTACTTTTGTTCGCACTGTTGTTACTTTCAGGTTGGGCTGTATCACACAGTTACAAAATACAGCAACTGTAGTTTGAGCACAAGGGATTATTTCTCAACTCCAGACTCTTTGTGCTTCCTGACCTAAACCAGCTACAAATAGATTTTTGGTTCAGCTTTAAAGCGTTGGCTTTGACTTATGTAGTCATAAGGAATCTTTGGGTAATTTAGCTCTCTGGTATAAGAACTCTTGATGAACCTTGCTGCAGTCATTTTAGAAATTATCCTTCCACAGACTGCTCAGACTCCAACTCTGACAGCAGTGCACCTATCAGGCACAGCAAGTTTTGCTTAGAATTTGGGTTGGGATTTTGATATTTTTGTCTGGCTGTTGTTCAGTAACAAAATTGAAAAAAAATTTAATGAAACTCCAAAACCTCTGGGTTCAATCCAAGTATTTTGGAAGTAAAACAAGAAAAACCACATGCAAGACTCAGAGCTGTTCTGAGGCGCTGATACTGTCACCCTTCCGTTCATACACACGAGGGTTAAGGAACTCAAGGAGGGTAAGACCAAGCATCTGGGTTTTCTGTTCAAGGAAACTAAAACCCAATCCTTCCACTTTCCAGGAATATGCTTCCACACCACAACAGAGAACATTCTAGCTCCTGAAGCTTTACAGAATTATTTAAACATTTTCAAGAGAACAGCCTGACAAACCCAACAACTTAAGACTATGGTAGGTGATCCCATCTTAATTTTATTAATTATTATCACAGATTTAAACCAAGGCCT
>WEIS01042375.1:6897-26464 GCA_013389965.1 Todus mexicanus
AAAAAAAAAAAAAAAAAGAAGAAAAATTATTATATATATATATATATAAAGCGCCAGGTCTTTCTAAGCCTTTCTATTACCAATCAGTGAGGTTTCTGTGATATATTACACACTGCCAATCTCTTTCTCTGACTAATGGAAAAATTCATGTGTAGCTCAATAAAGAGAATGTTTGTCTGTACCCCGGGCTCTCCCCCCCAGCGCCTCCGCCTGATTCTTTTCCCCCGCCTCCTTCTGGAGAGAGCAAGAAAAAAGATTTTTAAAAATATATCGCATTTTGAGGGGGATTTGCTGCTGGGCAGGAAAGGGCTGAGCTGAGAGTTGAGTGTAAATCTAGCAGAGGTGGTTTGGGGAAGCTCAAAGTTGCTTTGGCACATCATTGGGACCAAACCCCCCCACACTCCAAAAACCTCTAGATTTTTATTTAAAAATAGATGATTATTACTAATATCATTAATTTTATTGTATTTATTTACTTGGGGAATGCAAAGACAGTCATGGGGCAAGCCCTTCGGTTCGCGGCAGCATCAGAAGCCCCACGACACACACGTTTTTCCCCCCAGGATACAGAGGAAGGATCTCCAAGAAAGCTGGAGGGTTTTTCTCCCTGCTGCAGGAGCGATTTGAGGCTCATTTGGGGTTTCCCAGAACCCCAACATGGTAGAGATTGGGAGGGACCTCTGGAGATCATCATCTACCCACCCTGCTCCAGCAGAGTCGCCTAGGGCAGGCCACACAGCAACGCATCCACATGGGGTTTGGGTTGGTTTTTCCCCACAATGTGGGGTTTTCTCACAGTTTGGGGTTTCTTTCACGTCCTCTTCCATCCCATGTCCCCCAGCTCCTGCACACACCAGCGTCGGGTGGTCACGAGTGGGACACTCTCAAGCTGGTTACCCCTTGTCTCAGCCTGGGACCAGGCTTGTTCCTCGGCACCAAGCTCGCCATCCCCCGGGGAAAGCATCAAACCCCATGGGACCACACGGCCTGTCAGCTCACCCGGTGAAGGAACCATAGGGAAGGTGACCCAAACAGCCAGGACCACCCTGCCCAGGCCACCCATCAACCACCACCCCCCAGCCCGCAGAAGGGAAGGCTGGTTGGCAAAGCTGCTCTGTCACACAGCAGCATCTCCTGACCGCCGTGGCTTCTCAGGTCCCTGCTGTTTCCAGCGGTCCAGAAGCAGCTCGTAGTGATGCTGGGGAAGTCAATCAGGCTTCTCCTCGGGTGACCTCCCTGCCTAGGGAAGCAGAGCCAGCCAAGGGGCCACCACTGGTTGCCGCGCTTCTCGGCACAAGCCAGCCTTTCATGGCCAAGCTGAAGTAGGTCATTCTGCAGCGGTGCCACAGGCTCGGATGCCATCCAGCGGCTGGCCAGGGCCCGCTCCCTGGGGAACGAAGGGAAGAACTGCCGGGAAAAGGTCTGGAATCCAACCAGAGGAGGAGGTGAGGCCAGAAGGAAGAGCTCAAGAGTCCCCGACACATCCCCACCGCTCCTTGGTTTCATTCAGGAGCCTCCTGCCATGAACTCAAGCCAGGCAGCCCCTTTACTTGGCTCAACCGCAGCCCAAGGGTCCCTCAGCAAGCAGAGAGAGGGCTGGTGCCTCGGAAGAGCTGTTTTACCAGTACCTTTCCAGGTATTTTTTCATAGTGGCAAAACCTGAGGAGGCTAAGACACTGCGCAGCTCACAGAGCAGGAGAGAAAGCCAGAGGTGGGTTGCGGAGCGCTGCTGCCCAGCTAATCCAGGGGAAGCCCAGGGGGTCTTCACCGCCAGTGTGTGAGGTGAGGGAAAAACCCCTCTGTGGGGCCCAGCGCTTCCTCCCTGGGAAGCTGGGCAGACTGGGAGAGGGCATGCCGAGGTGGTGGAGATCTCACCAGCCCCAAGCTGGGTCAAAACCTCTCCTGGCCACAGGCATCCCCTCTGCTGAGATGAAACTGGGGTCATGTGGCAGCATCACGTACAAAATGCAGCATCATGTACAAGATCTCCTAGAAACATGGCAGGGAGGAGGAATTCCAGGAACCCCAGACCCCTCAGGAAGGATTTCTGTGCAGTCTCCTCCTCTCCCATCTGCATTCCCAGAGCTGCCTCGATGATGCTGTTGGAATAAAGACCCAGGCTCTGTGCTGTTTGCTCCTCCCTCCCGCACGCTGCCAGGCAGCTCAAACCCCCACGTCCCTCAAGGTGCTGCTTCTCTTCCATTTCCATGTTCACAGCAGGACCAAGATCCAGTAGCAATTATTGCTCTGCAACCCAGGGCTTGAGAAAACATCCCCAAAGCCGGTGTTAGGTGGCCGTGTTCCCTCCCTCTCATCACAACCGAGGAGGGGAACCGAAGGCAAACCAAAGCTCAGGGGCCACCACAAAACGCGCGCCAGGAACAGAAATCACGTCACAGATCTTTCCAAACAGCTACCAACACTGATCAAGATTTTATTTTTGTTGTTTGGTTGGGGGTTTTTTTTGTTTTCATTTTTTTTTAAACAATAAAAACAAACCAGCTGTGCTCTGAGCAAACTCAAAGATCTCAAAAAAAACACCACCTCATCGCAGTTTCCTAACAGCATTGCAAGGTAAGGCTTCCCAAAGAGTTTTCTTGAAATAAATTATTTCCACCTAAACAGCGATACAACTCCTCTCGTTAAATTCACCTTCCAATGTCCTACAAACCAACAGTAAAAAGAAAAGAAAAGAAAAGAAAAAAAAAAAAGGGTTACCAACAACTCTAGGTAATACTGGGCTCCTTCTAAACGACAGCGATACTAGAACTCACTCTTCAGAAGTTGAAAAATTAGTCACTGCCGTGTACAATCCCACTACGCAAGCTAGAATCGGCGTCGCCGGCCGGACGTGGTGGCAGAAGATCCTTAGAAAAATGGCAAGTTAGCAGGTTGGGTGCAGCCACCTACAGTCCAGCCACCCCCCTTCCTCCAGTCCTCCTGAATAAACTCACGATGAATTTGTGGGGTTAAAAAAAATGAACTAAAAAGCAAGATGTCAGAGCTTTGCCCATCAAGTCCCATCTGTGTCGCTCTGGAGTCCAGAACAGGCAGGTTTTGATGTCGGGAGCCCTTGGTTTATGGTAACACTGAACTGCAGGGGCCATGAGCTCACTCCACGTCCCCTCTTCTTCACCCTCGTCCTCTCAGTCCCGTGCTCAGTTCTGGTTATAAAAAGGCAAAGGCAAACACCGCAGGGAGCGCAGAGCCGGGCGGCTACCGGCGCAGAACAGCCCAGCAGCCGTAAACAAACTATTTTGCGCTGGAATCGATGTGGTGATTCGTGAATTTGCTGCATAGTTCATGAATTGGGGTTTATCTGCATTACGTAGCCAGAGAACCTCCATCCAGGCTAAGAACCGACCTCCCAGCGGTGCTACCCCAGCCCTTGGGCCGGCCTACGGAACACCCTTCGCTGTCGATACCAAGAGGGGCTGAGGAGCAGGCACCTGCTCATCTAACACCAGGTTTGCTGCATATTTCCAGCCTTTCTTCCCTCTCGGAGTAACTCACCCCACTCTGAAGCTGACCACACCAGCGCTCTCTGCAACCTGCACCCACAGCTGCGAGCTGGGAGCGCGTCTTCCCCGGCCTCCGCCGCGCAGTCAGCCCAACACCCTCGCGCTAGCGGCAGAAACCATGCCCGTGGCTCAGAAATAACCTTCTGTTTGTGGAGGGATCAACGTCACATAGAAAATATTACAAAAAAAGGTTAATTTGTCAGCTGTCCAAACATTATTAGACCACATGCTTTATACAGCAGAGAGGCAGCCAGCTCACAGCGCAGCCAGCTCGACTCTGAAGAGACACTTTCCTGCTGGTAGAGAAAGCGCAGGGTGGGTTATTTCGTTGCATTTCATTTTTTTTATTATTCGACATTGCCCACCAGGAGGAGGAAGGAGGGGCAACGAGCGCTAAGAGTTCTGCTGCATCTGCAGTCTCCGCTCGGCAGCAGCGGCCAGCGTCCGGCGGCGCAGGGTGACGGGGTCGGCGGCCGCTCCCTCAGGCAGAGGAGAGGACTTCTCTGTGGGCAGCTCCTCATCCGAGGTTTTGTTCAGGTAACGCCTGCAGGAGGGAAAAGGAAAGGATGGGTGAGCAGAAGCCACCTCATTCTGGATCTGGACAACGCTTCACTGGTACATCCACGAAGTAAGGGAGGGCGTGAGGCACGCTGAAAGCGGGGAAAATATATCGGTAACAGGGCACACAAGCTACGTACTAAAAAAAACCCCAAAACTACAAGAGACTCTGCAATTTCTGCAGAGTTGGCAGAAGCTGTTAGTTTTTGTGCAAGATCCTTGTGGCAGTGGGAGGAAGCCCGTTCTAAAGGCAGGGGCTCTGCTCTTAGAGTGATTCAGCACCACTGCAGAAGAGTCACTCAATCTCCCAGTCCCTGTTATTCCACCGCTTGTAAGAGGCCAGCAGCGTCTCCAGCAAGAACGTCCTCCCTCCGGACAATGAACAAGCCTTTGGCAGATGGGCCGTGAGGGCTGCAAAGGGTCGGGTGAGGCAAAACACAAGGCAGCAGCAAAAAGAAACGGCTACGGTTGGTCCCCCTCTCTTCAACACTGTTGACCTGCTGGTCACGAGCTCCTCTGGCTTTACAGAATCCCAGCATGGTGGAGGTTGGAAGGGGCCTCTGAAGATCACCTCATCCAATCCCTTCCAGCAGGGCCACCCCGAGCAGGGGGCCCAGCATCGCAGTGTCCAGGCGCTGCTGGAATCTCTGCACACAAGGAGACTCCACAACCTCTCTGGGCAGCCTGGGCCAGGCTCCAACACCCTCACACCAAACAACTTTCTCCTCCTGCTCAGACAGAACCTCCTGGGTTCCAGTTGGTGCCCGGTGCCCCTTGTCCTGGCGCTGGGCACCCCTGAGCAGAGTCTGGCCCCAGCCTCTTGCCCCCCAGGGGCCCTTTAGCTCTTGCTCAGCATTGCTCAGCTCCCCTCTCAGGCTGCTCTCCTCCAGCTAAACAGCCCCTTACTAATTCCTCTTACTACTTTTTTCACTGACTGAGACTCACGGTGCTCATAGCTCATTTGAAACCCATTCTGGGGGACTATAACCCAGTAGCCAGGCTGGAGTTTTAGGAAGGAACGTACTTTCGAGCTTGCTGCAACAAGTCCTCCTTCCGCTGAACCAACATACGCTGTCTTTCATCAGCTGACTTGGAAAAGCGACTTCCCCTGGCCTCAAAATCTTCCGCTTCACTCGGCTCTGCTTCCACTTCGCTGAATTCCACCATTTCTTCCAGCCTCGAGTTGAGTTCAAGCGGTACTCTCTCAGTCTAAGAGAAAAGGAAAAAAAGTCATGAGGCTTTGCAAAATTTGCTAACGGGGCAAATCTTTGCATCAAATCAACAAGCCACAAAGAAGTGTCGTTGTGGGAGGCACTGGAAGAAACTCGACTCTCACCTGTTGTACCCAACTCCCTTGGGCTCCTTTGAAAACCCCAGCGAAAGACAGAGCGGCGCGATTTCAAAGCGTGTTCAAAGAGCCCCTATTCCAGAACGCTGCAGCTTTTATGCCGTGCTTGAAAGTAATCTCGACGACAAACGTTAATTACTCATAATTAATGCTCTCTGAAAAGGGGGCATTTGATAGAGTCAGATTCTGCAGCTGACTCGACAAGCAACGCAACAGTAAAGAGTTGAAGAAGCAGAAATCCGTCTACTGAGGAAAGAACAGCAAACGCATTTGCAAAAAGGACGAGAGCTTGAGAAGAGAATTTACGAGGCTCCGGTTCAGCGGGTTCTGCAGCACCCAAATGATGGTGAGTTGGTGCCACCGGAGCAAGGCTGGCAGCCGTCCTGAGCACGGCGTGTCAACGTGAGGAGCTGCCAGCCCCGCGCATCGTCCCTCGTCACCCCTGACAGCCGGCCGACAGCGCCGACGCCAAAACCGAGCCGATTAACGATGCCGCCGGTGAGCTAGCGTGGGTCAAACGGCCTGGCCCGCTCACGTCCTGTCAGCTACCATCAGATCAGCTCTGCTGTGCAAAAGCAAGATGTTCCTGAGCGAGGTAGCGTCAAGGAACAAATCACCTCTGCCAAGGGCTTAAGGGTTTAGCCACCATCCGGTGTCCCAGGGGATTACTCGAGCGAGTCGGATACATCAGGGAGGTATTAGCCAAGTCGGCTCCCACTGAGGCCTGGTTTGGGGTCTCTGGTGCAGTCGCCGCAGGAGCCAGCGATGCTGGCCCACCACAGGGCAGTGCTGCTCCAGCCCCCCCAGCCCAGAGTAGGCAGCATCACCACGTGCAACGCGCAGGTGATGCGCCAAACACGTTGAGTCATCCCAAAGCCCTGGAGACAGAACCAGTAGCGGCATCTCCCTGACACAACGCCCCTGGAGAGCGAAAGCCCAGACAAATGTCACTTCCCATCAGCCAGGTGAACCGAGCAGGGACAGCTGGGCCCAGGCCAGAGCTGTGTGAACACCACAGCCTCAAACACCAGTATGTCTCCAGCCCGCTTCAGGAAACCCCCAGCACACTGGGCTTTAGGGGGGGATCCCTGTACACACACGTTAACACGCTGGGGTAACTGGTGGGGGATGGCTGGACTGTCTCAGCAATGCCGCTTCTGAGCGGAGGAAGCGAGAGCTCCACAGAATCATCTCAGGGCTCGTACCCAGGGCCAGGATGACCTCAGCAGACCCAGAGGAACAGGTACGGGACAGCCTGACAGCAGCTTCTGACCACCAATCAGGCAGATGCAAAAAGAGAAGCTCTGAGGGGTAAAGCAGTGAGGAGAGCACTCATGATGGCTGATGTTCAGACAAGATCACTGCCTTTTTCTTTTCCCTGGACCATTTGTATCAGAAGATAAATTCAAGTGATCCTGCCTCTATGCTCCACTGTGGTGAGACCCTCCCTGCAGNGATGAGCTCTCCCAGCACAAACCAGTCTACGATGCCAAGATGCAAGTTAGCTCACCTAACTTTTTTTGTAATGCTACAAAGATGCAAAAACCAATACCCAGAGCTCATCCCTCTATGTGAGCACAAGAGCGGTTACCGAGGAGTTTTTAGAGACAAAAATGTCAAAATTAATCGCAGTAAAGGTTACGACAAGGCTCAGTATGACAGCTGATCTCAGATGCAGAAACCTGATCGCTACAGAAACGGCTCCTCCTTCAGGCTTCCAGGGAGACAGCTTGTTTCCTGAAAGCCATGGGATGCCTCAGAAGTGTCTCTAAATAGTCACCAAGTACTTCAGCAATGAAAATAAACTTGACTCTCAAGGGAAAGGGGCAAGAGCTGCACCAGGCAAGCTCCAGTTTTGTAACAACACTCAGGGCTGAACGGTCCTAGTTGTTCTCCACCCAGGGTTACAGAAACCGATAAACACGCACAAGAAAGTTTCAAGGATAGCCTTTCAATACATTTTGGCACATGGAAATACAAGCCTGCAGAAAGGAGCTTGAGCTGCTCTGGGATCTGTTCTTACAGGAAGTAACAGCAGAGGAGAGGGGAAGGAAAGAAAATATGATGGGGTGGAGAAGCAAGCACGTAGAGCACTGTGCACAATGCTGGGAGCGTCAGCGTTTCAGTGCACGACCAGAGAAAAGCATGTGCACACACGTTGTGTACAGACCAGGACTGTTAGAAATTGTCAGGGTTTAAAGCGTTACCTCAGAAACCTTTAACAGGATTTATACCATGACAGTGCTCAGAGATGTCTCTCTGCTACCCTTACATTATATTAGCACTGACACCCGAACACCAGAAGCTACATTGGGGGGTGGGGGGGAAGCAGAAAGGCAGGATTATAGAACAGACACCCTCATGATTTTGCTACTAGTCAAGGAAAACAAAAGTGGAGCGAGAGCTTATTCTACTCGCAGGCTAATTTTTTTTTCCTCCTACACACACTGCCCTGAGCGAAGAACAGCAAAGCTCATTGTCGTGCTTTGTAAGTAAAAAGGGCTGGTATCTCCTGGTCCTGTTGGTATCCCAGTCCATTCACACCAAAGCTCCTCATGCCTCCAAGTGCTTCCTCCAGAATTCTTAGAAGGGAAACACGGCTCATCGTAAGGGGAGTGTCTGGAGATGCACAGAATGGGAATGGGAGGAGGAAGAGGAAGAAGAGCAAAGCATCCTGCTCTTTGTATTCCACAGATAGGCATGGACCTGACTGGACATGAACAGAGACGTGACCCATTTCTGTTCTTTGCCTTGTTTTGAGAGCACTTTCCCTCAAGGAGGACAAAGGAAAGAATAAGGATAACCCCTTAAAGGAGCATCAGTCTTACTTCAGCTGCACAGCAGTGTTAGTTGTGGTGTGAAACGCAAGCAAGGGCTGTGCCAACCCAACCTGCCATGCGACCAACCACACGTACCTCTCTGTGCAGTTCCTGGTTGCGCTTTTTACCTGGTTTTACGCTCAATTACCTGGGTGACAGTTTCAGTGTCCTCCTGCTCTGTACTGTGTCGCTCCACAGAACCGCTCGATGCAGGTCTAACGCTATCCGCACGCTGAAATGCAAACATCAGGGGTTTAACACAGTGCAGGAAATGGCAGAACAAAATCTGAGCTCTTCAAACATATTCAAGCTCTGTCCTCCGCGACGTCATGCATTGGGGCCCGTTCAAAAACAGTTCAGTTAGTGACATTCTCTTTGCCTCCCCACATGCAGGCTCCAGGTAACGACACTATGTGATCTGCGCGCAGCCAGAATTCAGGATTCTCATTAATATCGTCCCCAGCCTGCTTGACCGAAATCTGCTGTGGCCAATTAACAACAAGGCATCGTTTTTGCCGACTGCTTTCTTTGCAGAAAACCTTCCTAAGTGACAAAATTCAATTATCTGTCAGCAGAGAAATCAACTGGAAATGTTCTAAAGGCACAAGAGTGGCTGAGAAGAGCCGCTTGAACCAAGCACACGTTTGTTTCCTCTAGTCTAGCTGGGACATTTTCAATATATTTTTGGTACGTGACTGAATATACTGAATTTACAGAGACTTAAACAAAATAAATACAGATCCTGAGGTTTTTTGACTAGTATTGGGCGCTATATAATATGTTTTGAGGCTGTAGAGGCAAGCACTTTATGCATCCTGCAGCCCAATCACATCAACCAGGGGCAAGCTACAGGGCACAGGTGACAGACTCCCACTCCTCTTCAGAAAGAAAATACCCTGTTGTGGTGGTTTAACACCAGAGGGCAACTAAGTCCCACACACAGTCGCTCACTCACTGCCCCCCGGTGGGGTGGGGGAGAAAAACGGAAGGATAAAAATAAGGGAACTAGTGGGTTGAGATAAGAATAGTTTAATAATCGAAATCAAATCAAATCACACACTAATAATAATGATAAATGGTAACGAAACGAAAAACGCTAACACAACAACAAAGAGAGAGAGAAATAAAGCCCAGGGAAGACAAGTGATGCAAACGAAAAACAATTGCTTGCAACCCACTGACTGATGTCCACCCTGTTCCCAAGAAGCAGCCCCCGGGCAGCCTTCCCCCCAGTTTATCTACTGGGTATGATGTCGTATGGTCTGGAACACCCCTCTGGCCGGTTGGGGTCAGCTGTCCGGGCTCAGTCCCCTCCCAGCTCCTCGTGTCCTCCCAATCTCCGCTGGCCAGGCAGCATGAGAAGCTGATAAGCCCCTGAGTTGGTGCAAGAGCTGCTCAGCCTCAACTAAACCATCAGCGTGTTACCAACGTTCTTCTCACCCTAAACCCAAACCACGACGCTATGCCCACTACTAGCAAGAAAAGGAGCTTTACTCCAAAATAAACCAGGACAGTATCTACCCTATATATTCTGTACCATCTACGTCACGCCCGGGTTTCACACTTTCTAATACACCCCAGATAATCATCCCCACCTTTGCTGTCCTTTGGTATCTACACACACAGGTATCGCTCCTTCAGCTTAAGGCCACCCCTCTACAGTGTCCATTGAGTCTATTGAGTCCATGATGTGGGCTCCATCCACCGTAACAGTCCTTCAGGGCTGGAGAGATGGCGTGTGCTACTGGATTGTTGCACGCTGACACCAGTTCTGGTTCCCCCTGTATTTATTCTTCATTACTCTGGGCGATTCTCACTGTGATGCTACTCGTACGGCACGCAGCACCATAGTAAGGGTGCACAGAATTACACAGCAATCAACATCGCACAGTCCAAATCATCTGCTCTTCTCACTTAGAATCAAATCCCCTCACGTTACACATCGCGATTCCCTGTCCTTCCACATCACCCACCAAGTGCACCCAGTCCCTGAGCAAAAGCAATCCCACGGGTGGGTCTGCTTTTGCCCGAGGCAGGAATAACTCAGACTGTCTCCCCCAGCTCCCTTTTTATCTGCGTGTCTCCATTCAGTCCGTAGCTGGGGCTACACTACAGCAGTTGCTCTATCACCCCATGATCCCTCTCCAGCTGAGAAGGGGGATCAGGAAAAGGCAGAGACCCGCGGGTTCAAATGAAAACAGATTTAATCAAACAGCCAAATTAATACTGATGCTAATCTCATGTATACAAAGTTCTACTCAGCACAGTGAATGCACAGCGGGCACAACAAACAGGAAAGCATCCTCGGGAGCAGGACGGTAACAAGCTCCTCCAGGGATGTGGAGAAGCAAGAGGAGGAACAGGAGGAGCAGGAGAAGCAGGAGACCGAAGCAGAAGGAGTAGGAATTGAAGCAGGAGGATCTCAGGAGGAGCAGCTGTCTTCAGGAGAGCTTCAGGACTTTTGTCCTCCCGCTTTGTATTGGGTGTGACGTTTCTGGTCTGGGATACACTTGTGCCAGCCTGGCTGAGAACATAGGACTTGCCCTGGTGGGTTTGTGGAGTGTGAGATAGTTGACCTGCCTGGTCTCTTCATGTTTACACTTCAGCCATTGCCCTCCAGATCACCGGGGCTTTAACCACTTGTCTTCCTTGATCACAGCACGTTTCCTATCCAAGGACCATCTCTGCAACAGAGATCTCAATCCCTCAATCTCCAGCCCATCTATATATTGCATCACCTCCTTGATGACCCGAGGTGTCACGGGCCCACCAAGCCATAAATACTTCACCCTTACGTTGCCAGTCCAAATCCACCTGAGGCGCTCTAGTCTCGGCAGAATTTCACAAGAATTTGGGCTATTTTCTTCCTTTCTCCAAACTGTCTTCTGCTGTGTCACCCCATATAACGATGTCACCGATGTGTTTTGGAGCCAGTGCGGCCTGGACCAGTCCATGGCCAATGGTGGGGCTGTGTTTCCGCCCCTGGGTGTACTGGATGCCCCTCCAAGTGAAAGCAAACAGTGGCTCTGGTGCTACAGGAATAGAGAAAAATGCATCAGCAAGATCAATCGTGATGTTACCACTTGGCTGCTCTCGACTCCAGCGGTGTGGTTTCATTCAGGCCCCGGTAGTCCACCGTCAGCCTCTATTCTCCATTCGAGTTTCGCACTGGCCATATGGGGCTGCTGAAGCACGAGCGAGTTTTGCTGATCGCCCCATGGCTCTGCAGCTGATCAATAAGCTCACAGATGAGGAGTAGGGAATCTCGGTTGCTGTGATATCTCCACCCGTGCACTGCTGTGGTAGCAATTAGCATCTGCTGCTCTTCAACCCTCATCAGCCTCACCACACAAGGGTCTTCTGAGAGAGCAGGAAAGGTGGGCAACAGTTAATTCCCTCCAAGGCAGCGACACCAAAAGCTACCGGTATCCTTTTGGGTCCTTGAAATAGCCTTTCCTGAGATAGTCTACACCAAGGATGCACGGGGCCTCTGGGCCAGTCCCAATGGGGTGTTAATGCCACTCCTTCCCAGTTAGACTCATTTCAGCTTCCAGTACAGCGAGCTGTTGGGATTCTCCTGTCACTCCAGAAATACAGATGGGTTCTGCTCCTTTACAGTGGGATGGCTTTAGGGTACGCTGTGCACTGGTGTCTACTAGAGCTTATACTGCTGTGGGTCTGACGCGCCAGGCCATCAGATCTACACAGTCCAAGAAATCCAGTTATCCCTCTCCTCCACCTGGCTGGAGGCAGGGCTCCTCTAGTCGTCATCGTAGTATTCACTATTGTCTTCTTGCAAATAGAAATCAGAAATGCCCTCATTAAGATCAGGAGTAAGACCGGCCCTTCTGCTCTGTCTGAAGAACCGTCCACTGGAGCCTGAAGCAGTTCTCCTGGAAGAACCTCCTTTTGTGCTGGGTTTTCCTTGCAGCTCACGTACCCGTGCCTCTAGGATCGACGTCGGTTTTCCATCCCACTTCCTCATGTCCTCTCCATGGTCACGCAGGTAAAACCACAGGGCACCCCGTGGTGAGTACCCGCTATACCCTCTCTCTTGAGCAGAGGAACGCTTATTCCTAATAGCTGAGAGACGTGCCTGCACAGCTGGAGAGGACATGCACTCTTTGAATTTCTGGAACTCTTGGGACAGCTTTTCCACAGCCGAGGCGAGGGAGGAATGGAGCGTTTCATCGTGTTGCTGGAATAAGCCAGCCAATTCATCCACCGTTGGTCCCTCTCCGTATTTCCTGCTCCTTAGTGAAAATAAGCTGGAAAACCACGACGGCGCACTCTGTGTAAACTTCCACAACATGGGTCGCGTGCACCTGACTTCATCGGGATCTCCGGATAACCGCTCGTTGTCCAGGTCACTGTGCATCACCTCGGCCACAGCCATCTCCCTCAGGAACTGGATACCTCTCTCCACGACGTTCCACTTGAAAGGATAACGTATAACATCTTCCTTGTAGGGGTACTTTTCCTTCACGCCTGACAGGAGTCGTCTCCAGAGGTTGATGGGTTGGGCCTTTTTTGCAATCGCTTTGTCGATGTCCGAGTGCCTAGACAGGGGTCTCAGCATGCGGACATCCCTGCCCTCCAACTCCACGTGACTGGCCCCGTTATCCCAGCATCGAAGCAGCCAGGTGAGAATTTGCTCGCCGGGCAGACGGACGAATTTTTTTTGGATTTCTCGTAGCTGCCTCAGGGATAGGGATCGGGTGGTTACCGCCCTGCTTGTGAGTTCTTCCTCTTCCTCCTCCTCCTCTTCTCGTGACGGTGCTGCTTCAGAGCAGTCTGCCTCGTCCACTTCTTCCCTTACTCGATGAGCTGACTTTCGCTTCCAATACTTCTTCCCCTGTTTTGGGGTGACTGATCCCGACACAGGTTGGTCCTCCGCTTCGTCCTCAGTGCCTGTCGCAGAGGTTGAAGTAGCCTGGAGGAGAATGGGAAGGTGAAGGAGCGGAGGAAAGTGTCTCCCCCTCATGTCTCCCCCAAAGATTGGTTCTCCAAGTCGAAAAGGTAAAGGGTGTAATTATTAACAGTTTCCGAGAGATGGCTCTCGAAGTACGGAGGCGACAGTAATGCCGAGTACCAACATCCAAATAGTCTCGCAGACTGGTAACTTTACCACACCACAAGCCAGCGTTGCACAATCCATCAGCACGCAAACCTCAATCCAGCCCCCCGAGGCAATAAACACCACAACAGGGAACAGGCAGCAAGTCAGGGGTTACACACACAGCTCTTGAGAACAACCACAACGGCTCTGAGAGCAAAGAAGCCAACACTGTGACGAGTGACTATTAAACTAATATAACGAGTGCTTGTAACAGGTTTGTTTGAACAGGCTCTGGTCAGACCTGTTGTTATCTCAAGCCTTGGAGCCCCGCATTGGGCGCCAGAAAGAACTGTCACAGTTTAACCCCCGCCAGCAACTCAGCCCCAGGCTGCTGCTCGCTCACTGCTCCCCCTGCCACAGTGGGATGGGGAGAGAATCGGAAGGGTACAAGTAAGACAGCTCATGGGTTGAGGGGAGAACAGTTTAAGAGTTGAAATAAAATAAAATAATTAGAATGAAAAGGAAAATAAGACAGAGAAATAAAATCCAAGAAAAACAAGCAATGCGAAGAAAAAAACAATTGGTCACTTCCACCAATCGATGTCCACCCTGCTCCAGAGTAGCAGCCCCCAGCCAGCTTTCGCCCCAGTCTGTCTACTGGGCATGATGTCATACGGTCTGGAACACCCCTCCGGCCGGTTGGGGTCAGCTGTCCTGGCTCAGTCCCCTCCCAGCTCCTCGTGTCCTCCCAATCTCCGCTGGCCAGGCAGCATGAGAAGCTGATAAGCCCCTGAGTTGGTGCAAGAGCTGCTCAGCCTCAACTAAACCATCAGCGTGTTACCAACGTTCTTCTCACCCTAAACCCAAACCACAGCATTGCACCAGCAACCAGGAGGAATATTAAGTCTATCCCAGTCAAAATCAGGATGCAAATGGGCATCGCTAAAGCACACGTGAGATTCACCCTAATCCATTAAGAGCCCTTGTTCTGAGAGCCACAGCAAGGAGCAGATGCCCCCACCTCTACCACACACCTGTGAGACAGTCCAACTGAGTCAGATGGTGCAATGCGGAGATGTAACATACATTCGACTACATGAAGTCATTTGGTGTTTCCGACTGCAACCACCTTCCTACAAATAAAATCTGAAGAACAATGTTGCCTTAAGCTAAGCTGGGTTCACCACTTATCTCACTCCCTTCACTGATTAAAAACAGGCTCAGTTCTGTGGTTAAGTAGAAAAATCCATCACGTGAGGGGCACAGTCTTACAACTTACCTGTGTGGGGAAAGGTACTTGGATGCGGCCTTCGAGGATGTTGTCGGTGGTGATCTCCACAGAACGAGTTAGCTGCAGATCCTGTAGAACTAAATGATACGGCACCTGAGGGAACATCTCCTGAATCTGATGGGCCTGCAGAAAGCAAGGGTTGCACCGTCACCATCAGCGGTCAGTAAAAGTTAGCTGGTTAAGCATCTCAACAGAAAAAGACTCAAAAAAAGAAAGAAAGAAAGAAATGAACAGCTCAAAGAAGCTGTTTATGATACGATAAATAAATAACCATCCTCATAAAGGTCTATACAAATTTCACATGAGTGACTGGAAGTTAGATTAACACTGAAACAAAACAAATCATTTTTTCTTCGGATCCAAAAAGGTAAGGAGAAGTGGGATAAGTTTTAATAACTTGCTCTCTCCAGCTACCCTGCCCACAGACCAGTTTAATAGGGTCTGAAAGCTCCAGTAAATGAAACTCAAGTTGTCAGGGAATGGTTATTATTGAATTTGAAGTTACCTAAATAATACTCAAATTAAATAGATGAAAGTAAGAAGGCAGACAACTAATATACTTTCCAAGCCCAACAGCTAGACTTCATTAAATATTAAAATCTGTATTTTAACGAATGCTGAAAGTTGGGGGCGGGGGGATGAAAACAACAACAGTAAGAAGAGTGGAAGGAGTTTTGAGAGCAAAGCAAAAACTACAGAGCTTACCCTGAGTTCAAACACAAGCAACCATGGCAAAGCCAACTCTCTGTTGTGCTAACTGGTGACCAAAACAACCGATTTAGAATTCCAGCCTCTGGGTTTTCCCACAAAATACTTCCTTAGGTTTTTATTCAGCAACTCAACAGAGAATTTCACTTATTTTCTCTTGAAAACGTGTAACAGTTGAGTAATTTGCTAACCTGAGCCTTTCCATTTAAGTAGGCACCGCAATATAAGTTGCCACAGTACTTTTAATAACTCGCAATGCTAAGAAATTGTTACTCATCCTTAACAAAACCCCATTTGTGTCACTGTGACCAGTAAAAGAAAAACTCAGCTGACCTCAGATGGAGAGTTTCTGCATATTTAATGAGTAAATCATCCGCCAACACCTTACGTTCCCTGCCCACCCTGCCTCAAACCCTCTCCAAATGGTGGCCTTCTCCTGTCAAGGCTCAAACAGCAGCACATTTGAACCAACACAGAGCCCTAACTTCACTAAAATAAGGCTGCTCTCACTCAAAAACCTAGCTTCCCTGTAGCATCTAAACACCACTTTGACTTCCTTTCCCCTTACGTTCTCCACCTACACACACCTTCTCCCCCCCAACACAAGGTACAAGCCGTTCAAGTAGTCTTACCATGGCATTAAGCTGAGAGTTGCTGGCTTGCGCGATCCCGAGGATGTTGGTAGTATGCATCACTTCCACGGAAAAGCTGGGCAGCCAGCTGGCGATCCGAGAGCCTGAGAACAAGAAATCACCCAGAGAGTCAAGCAAGAATAGGAGGTTCTCAGCAGGCAAATTACTCCTAAGTGTATTTAATGTAAGCCTTCATATCTCCACAAGGTACACGTGGGGAGGTCTGCAGAGCAATCCATCCCTAAGGCCTCCCAAACGTGGAGATGGTTGGAGAAAATCAGCAGCTGCCAAAACACTCTTCAAACTGTCACGGTGGCTTAATCTCAGGGCCAGAAGAGGACCAAGAAAACAACACATCCTTGTTTTCTTCTTTTAATGTTCCCATTAAAGGCAAAACTGAATTAATCCAGAGCCAAATTCAGTTCTGCAATACACAGATAACTCCATCAATTTTACTAAACCCAGGCCACCTTCTAACCAGGTTGAATCCAGTCCCGAAATGGGTCAGCTAAACGTGGCTGGTACCACTCAGAAAATATTACTACAAAGGGACACAGAACAACCAAACAAAGCCACTGCTGCAGTTGTGTGCTTAGGCTCAGCAGAGCAGGGCACACGGCTGGCTGCCTCCTCCTCCTGTGTTTCTGTTCAATAAATACAGGGATCGCTCTATGCCACTTCTCCTTCTATCTCCAGATTAATTTTGCGGATCTCCAAGGCACAGGAGAGCACTGGGGAGGACAGCTGTCAAAAACTAGAGTAGCATTCTAAATGTAAGTGTCCTTTGGAGACCTAAAGCACTAAGCAGGAGCCATCCAAGGAGCTATCAGCCAGTCTCAGTGTACCCAGAAATGTCTGACCCGTCTCTGCTCATTATTCTCCTCCCACAACCTCTGAAGATTGCAAAACCAGCACAGATGAAGAATGGGTCACTAGGTAAGCTTGCAGCATCTCAGTTACATCACGGGAGCTGCAGATGGACCGAATCCAAAGTGAAACCTACTGAGAAACAACAAGACTCCTCAAAACCTGGGAAACTGGAAGACAAGCACACCCCCATAACAAAACTTTAACAAAACCTGGAAGGTAAGCAACAGAATTGCGACTTTCGGAACAGGTTTGTCCACATGCACAGAACTCCTCATGGTCTGTATTCAGATCTCTTTGTATTTGTAACACACCACTGAAAAAATCATCATGGAAAACCATTCCAGCTACGTGATTCCTTCTAAGAATAAGCTTCTGCAGACTCCTGCAAATGGGACTTTTGACAGCCTCACACCAGCTCAGGGACAGGGCAAAGATCTGCTTTCGGACTGCACCACAGAGGGGTTTTTCCCTCTTTTCACTGCCACTGATTAATCGTCACATGGTAACAAAAGAAGACGCATGAATTCCCCATTCTGCTGGTCAACACGGTGCACAATGAATAAACGCCAGCACTGAAGCTGCTAAACACAACCCAAGCAAAAAGGAGCACTTGTACAAAACCTTCCAAGAAATCTCTGTAGCTCACGGATCGGAGGTCTTGCAAAAGAACCCTAAGAAACACGTATGTGTTTGACACGCAAGCAGAGGTTTCAGTTTCAGCTGAAGTATGGACAGAATTCCCTTCTCCAGGGACTGTTCCCCGCATTTATTTGGGTATCAGCATCGGCTGCCCCATCTGCTCAGCTCACCATCAAAGTGGAAGAAGTGGTTGTGCTGGTTCAAGCGTGGTCTGCCTTCTGCCACGGCCACAGGGACCAGGTTCTCGTCCAGGTTCTCCCTTTGGTGATCATCCCTCACGTGATGGCTGTCAGTGATATTCAGAGACATTCTGCAGGTGGGGCAAGATGTATCTTGTTCCAGCCAGGAGCGCAGGCACGAGCTGCCAGGAAAACAGTAAATATTATGGTGAGCTTGCAGCGTTTTTCCGAGCCATCAGGATCACGAGTACATCAAGCAGCCGTAGCATGTTCTGTACAGAAGATCAGCGCATGGATTGCTCAGAGAGCTATGAAAAAAACCAGCAATCAGAGGCTATCAAAAAAAAAGCCCCATGTAAATGAGAACAGACACAACATTTAGCCTGGTGGCAAAATCACCAGGATTTTATGAGGAGAGAAATCAATCTTAGGTTGCAAACAGGGTTGCTAATTATATCTGGGTTTATATGGAAGCGTCACTGTAACACGTTTCCTCCCTAAACGCACCAAGGATGTAAGTGTAACTTATCTTCTGAAAAAAATCCAAAAGAATCCTTTTAGACACAGAGAAAACTTTCTGAAGAGAAGAGCCTGAGCTTCTCAAGTGCTCAGTAGGTGATTAAATATTCATACGCTTCAGTAGCACTGGAAGAGGAGTCTCTGCTACAGAGCCACATTATCTCATTAGAGACTTCTCGGAACACAGATAAATATTTATGGGAAGGTTTGTCATAAATGACAACAAATTAGCATGGAGATTAGAGCCTCTGGTTTGACAGCTACCAAAAAAGTGGAAAGCTATTTGGGGAAAGTAACTCGCTCGTACAACACCACAGGGACAATTTAACTGACCGTGCGTGTTAATCACATGGCGCTTCAGAAACTCCCGATTCAACCCTTTCGTTTGTAAGCACAAGAGTGAAAATCTTAAGCACTGCTACAAAAGATCGAAGAAAAGGTGCATCTAGCTCAGCACACTGTCTCCATGAGCCTCAGCTACTATTGAGTGAGTGTAAGAAACAGTAGAGAGAGATCCTTTGGCCAAGAGCCTCCCAGTTTCAACCACCAGCTGCTCAGGGACCTCTTCAGCTAATCTGGTTAACCTCTTTTACAGCCCTGATGGACTCATCCCCCTCCTGAAATCACATAATCGGACCCAGCCTCCACAACTTCTGGAGGACTCATCACCACACCAAGGACACACTATATAAAAATATTCCTCTTTTTCTCTTTAAAGCTGATACCTGAAAATTACTTACAGATCTAACTGCAGGTTTTTCTTCCTCACCTGAAATTTAACACGCCCTCATGAAAGAGGTGACGAACAGGACACAGAAGGGAGAAAGCATCTGCTGCACCAAGCAGTTACACTGCAAGGCACGGCAGCAACTTCAACTGAGATACCACAACTCAACACTATCTACTCATTAGGTGACAAGATCTTAGTTTTGGGGGAAAAAGAATGTGCTAGGTGAAAACGCTCAAACATGGAAACGACTGAAGCAAACATGACTTGTATGTGGTTATTAGACACAGGGGTATTGGTCCATAGCTGCCTGAAGATGAGCCAGCGTGTGTCCAGGTGGCCAAGAAGGCCCCCAGTATCCTGGTTTGGATCAGCTCCACTGTAGCCAGCAGGATTAGGGCAGGGATGGTCCCCCTGCCCTGGGCACTGGGGAGGCTGCCCCTCGAATCCTGGGCTCAGCTTTGGGCCCCTCACTCCCAGCAGGACCTGGAGGGGCTGGAGCGTGTCCAGAGAAGGGCAACGGAGCTGGGCAAGGGGCTAGAGCAGGAGGCTGGGGAGGAGCGGCTGAGGGACCTGGGGGTGTTGAGCCTGCAGCAAAGGAGGCTCAGGGGAGACCTTGTGGCTCAGCACAACTCCCCGACAGGAGGTTGGAGCCAGGGGGGTCAGGCTCTGGCCCCAAGGAACAAGCAACAAGACA
>WEIS01042376.1:0-36007 GCA_013389965.1 Todus mexicanus
GACACTGAGAAATTGTATTGGGGGCAAGGGGTAAAAGTCGAGAAAGTAGGAATTTTAAATGCTTCAAGCACACCAAGTACCTCATCCAGCAAGACACCTGAAGAAGTATTCTGTAAATTCAAGAGTGCAGTTCATTATGCACATTTGTTCTGCCCCAGCCTTGCAATTCATATCAAGAAAAAGAGTATTAGTAAGCAACTGTGTATTTACCAAAGCAGATTCATAGAACTCATCTTTGAGTTATTCAAAGCTTTTCAGAAATACTGTTAATACATACATATTGAATGAGGAAAGAAAAAAGAAAGGGTGGTGGTAACAGGCCGTAACTTTCAAAACTTTCTAGTTATATTACACAACAGAAGCATTTAATTCATTGGAGCTAAATTAAAATTTACAGAGTTAGATTACAACTGCATAAACAAAGTATTTTATTTGGCTCCGTATTTTGAACAATTTAATGACCTATTTTGGCATGAAAACCATCATCTTCGTAATCTTAAAATTCGGTCACCACACTGAAAATTCACTCACACCTCTCTACAGCACTGGGATTGTCTGTACGAAGGCTGTTAACACTGCAGACAGACTATCAAATGACGCACAAGTCTCCTGTTTGGAGACAAGAACAGCACAGACTATTTGCACAGCCCATCAGATAACGCTTCTCGTGATCAGGAGTTCCGAGCAGTGCTCAAGACACGAAGACATCTCAGCTTTCTCTCAAGCCCAGGTCGTGCACCACAGTCCATTCGCACCCAAAGAGCAGCAGTAGTTGCCTCCTGTCCCCCATCCTTTCTTGCTGTGTCCTTCTGGGATTACAATGTTTGCTTTCAAAGAAGAGGGCTCAGTTCACCCACAATATCAGTGGAGATTTCAATTTTCCCTTCCCGTCCACGCATGCCCTTGTGAATGAAAAGCAGCATGAATGAAGCCAGCTTTGTCCGCACTTGCGCTGTAGATATGCACAAACTCCAGGAAGCCAGGGCTTAATTTGATCTGAAAACCCCCACAGCCAATGCATTTTAAAGACAGAACCACAAAGCCAATCAATAGGGACCATTCAGATACTTGCTGTCAGCGGCTAAAAGAAAATGGATACCGAGAAAGCCATAACTATGATAAATTTAGGCGCTGCTTCTCTCTGACTAATGTAGGCACTAAAACACTCCATGAATATCCTGCTTTGAAACGTGTCATATTTCTGAGAGGCCAATCAATCTCGGGTTCTCTGTGGACCACATTAAAATACATTTGTCACTGTAAGTTTATGAAATATTGATGGTGTTTTTTAGGGGGGCGTTAGGAGGTGGAGAGGCGGATCAAAAACGGGGGAGGGAGAGCTACTTTAATGAATTATCTTTAGGCTAGAAGGAAAAAAGAAGAAACAAATGTAGGTGCTTATTGTGGATGAGGGTGAAAAACAGGAAACAGAATTGCTTACTGAAAGGAGACATTTGTTGGATTAATAGAAAACATCATGTGGATGAATGCATTACAGAAGCTCTTCAGTATTTCAAGCTCAATTTGACCTAGATTTATGTTTTTATTAAATCTTTAATTTTCTACATTTGGTAATTAAGGAAAACAAAACCAGAGCTCCGTTAGTGACACGCACCTCTGTGCCTATCTGTGTTTTGGAAGGGAGCGAGGTTTTGTTGCATCAGGCACTGCATTGTCACCTGAAAGAGGGAACAAGTCCATAGGTACTAGCAAGCCTCACTAACTCTTCAAAGCAGGGACACACGCTCAATGTGGAAAAGAAATGGAAAAGAACAGTGATATACAGACCACCTTTCATACTGGTGCATCTACACACATTCAACATCTGAAGCATCAAATATCAGTCAGAAAGAAAATTCCCCTCTTAAAGAAATCACGATCAAAATAGCTAAAAGGCCAGAAACAAACAAGAAGAAACCGGGAACCAAGTTGAAACTGTGAACCAAGTCACACAGAGTAATTAATTTCAGATTATAAAGGAAGCCTGTTGCAGATCCAAGCTGTGAGTTCGCAGCCAGTCCAGGCCCTTCCAGGCAAGATCACTCTACCTTTCTGTAACTCAATCTGCTAAACACGTAACGTCACACCAAGCTTCCTACATGAGTAACTCTGCTGAAGTCAATAAAGCTATTCACAAGTGTAAAGTTAAGCCTGAGCTTAAATACTGTGGTACTGTGATCTATGTTTGTAAGTGAAGTGCGGAACTAAAGCTAGTTTGTGTAAATAATCTGAAATTGGCCCATTTTTCACCATTTCCGTCAAAGCAAAAAGCAGTTCTTCGGATAAGAACAACAGCAGCATTCACCGAAGGAACAAAAAGTAAATCTTCATATGCATTTTTAACTCACAGACACTAAACTTTTTGGTAAAGACATTATGCCATGTTGGTAGGAAAAACACTCTTAGGCAATAAATAGCACATTTGGCTTTAGTGATGAATAGCAACAAAAACAAATTGAGGCAGCAGCATAAAATTTTTCATTTTTCACAGATCTGGAAAAAATATGAACTTCTCTATTTTTTTTGGCCAGTGGCCCAAACATCTTCCCTTCAGCCTTCAAAACAAACTCCACTCTTCTTACTGAGATTATCCAAACAGATACACAGATCTATCCTCCTTTTCCTTTGCCATAGTTTGGGTATTTGGCTATAACAGTTTGACAGCTTAGAAATCTTGCGTTAAAAAGCAATTTTTCTACCTCTCCACCCAGAGCAATTGCAGCCAAACGGAAGATTTCCATGTGCACAGAGGGCAGGGGGAAGGAAGCATTTTGTTTCCCATCAGTTTGAAGCAAGTTTAAACATTTCAGGATGTTCTAGTGAAGCAGAGTGATTTGCTAAAGAGTCCGTTCAATATTGAATTACGCCTCCTGCAAGGCTTCAAAGCTTCCCAAGAACAGTAGCTCGGGTGCCCCAATTCCCACTTTTTTTCCCCCCTAAGGCCACAGTCCTCAGTGAAACTACTTTTCCCACTCTGCACTCCAGTTTCTGTCTCTCCACTATGCACAATATGCCTGTGCCTCCACAGGAGTCAACTGATTTTTTCTTTTCCCCATCCTGAATCTTATCTCAGAAGTTAGCAAGTTATTATTCCCCTCTACACATCAGTAGCACAAGCAGACCCTACTCATGGGCTGGGGTTGATTAGGTCAGGTGTGGAACAAACAGGAAACAAAAAAAATAAAAAAGATGCTTTGAGGCAGAGTTTAGTCTCAGCTTTTCACATTTAATAAAAACAAGGGTTGGGCTCAAACCAGCGTGTCATAGAATCACCAAGGTTGGAAATAATCTTCAAGATCATCAAGTCCAACCATCTACCACTGAACTACGTCTTGAAGTGCCACAGCTACTTGGTATTAACACCTCCAGTGTGGTGATTCCACAACCTCCCTGGGCAGCCTGCTCAAACACCTCACCACTCTTTCAGTAAATACATTTTTCGCAATATCCAATCTCAACCTCGCCTGGCATAACTTCAACCCATTACTTCTCATCCTATCACTAGTTACCTGAGAAAAGAGACCAACACCTGTCTCACTACAACCTCCTTCTGGGTAGCTGTAGAGAGCAACAAGGTCTCCTCTCAGCTTCATCTTCTCAGTGAGGACCTGCTCGGTTGCAGCAGCACACACCTCAGAGCTAGGCTGACATCTCTCAGATCAATCACAAATATCACCAAGTGCCATATTTCCAAATATACAAAAGAATTTGGGATGTCTGTGGGAGTAAACCTCACCTGCTGTGGCCAAGGCAAGCACAAGAGGAGGTGGGTGGTTCCTTCCTCTGAGGGAACTGCCAACTCCTGAGGCCATGGCAGTCCGATGCCTCCTTTCTTCTAGAGAAGCCCCCAGTACACTCAGTCTCCCCACCGCTCCGAGGTTGAGTTAGCACCCACTGGCCCACGGGCTCTCCTCAACCTCCCCAGAGCCTCCATCTGTGCACCTCCACCATCAGCGCTGGCCACAGCCCCACGCTTTGTGTCCCAGAGCAGAGAGGCTGCTCCCTGGGGGGATGAGCAGGAGCTGAGGGCATCTGCTTGGGCTGGGTGCTCGGTGACAGGGCCAGCAAGGCCGGGTGGGACAGCCAGGCCTGCCGGCACCACCGTGGGTGGCAAGGTGGCCAATCTGCCTTGATGCCAACCCGGGATATTCAGGCATGACAGAGAACCAGGCTGGGCACAGGGGCCCACTGCCAAAGGCAAAATGGATCCCCACACCCCTGAATGGGACACACGACTGGAGGCCTCAGGGGATCATATGGGCCTACATTCACCAGCTGTTGGCATCAAACGAAGCTGTTAAATCAAACATTTCATTCCTATAGCTGATAAATCCTCCGCATGTGCTCTAACCCTGAGGGCATCAGGAGTTTTGAGGCCTTTGAGGCAGTTCAACAAGAAACTGGGTCTTTTAGCAGTTTGAACTCTGTAATTTCAGCCATCAGGAACATGATGGATTAAAAGGAAGAAAGTGGTCTGGAAATCATGTTTTATAACTTTACAGGCACAGGTAGCACCTGGCTTTGCTTCCTGGCCATCAGACCCTCCACAGTATTTCAGCTATTACCTCTTTCAATGTCCATGACCTCCCTTCTCCTCCCACTGAAGGGAAACCTGCTCCCTCAGGGAGCTTCATCCCCAGGGAAGGGCTCCAATTCTGTGACCAGGACCCTCAAACACACCTGACACACAGCAAGGAAACACCAAAATCCACTTGTTACTGTACCACAACACTAGAATGAAAGGGCTGACTGCATATAGCACAGACCTATTGTGCCATTGGACGGCTGTAACATCTAAGAGCTCATTAGGGAAAGAAATGTCTGTGCCATGGGATCCTGATGAGTTCTGTCATTCCCTTATTCCAACACGGGACGTAGGCTCTTTCCTAACACCATTTATGCTCACCCCCCTCACATATTTTCCTAACTGTTTAAGGGTTGGCTGCAAAACAAACATACCTTCTCCCTGACCCCACCAGTCCAGTCAAAAGAGCCAGTGTAACCCACAGACATCACCTTACTTAAGCATGGCTCATCAGTTCTGCAGGTGTCAAACCACCTTGTCAGTTCATAAACCTGGATTGCTTCCCCTCATGAAGTTTTTTTGGACTCAGACAAGCTTGTTCAGCTGATTTTCTACGACTACAGTATTGTTCCTGGCCATACACTGTCCAGTCTGCCTATCAATATCTCAAGAAATAAGGACACTGTTGCTTCTTCATGGAGACTTTCTGGCCAGCTAGTAAGGTGCAGTTTACCCTTTGATTTAAATCTACCTTTTGTGTTACCATCCTTTTGCTATCACTCTGAATAAAATCTGCCACCAAAGTAATCCCAAACCAGTAACAGCCAGAAGAAAAACCTAATAATCAACTGTATAATAGTACTTGACATTTTCTATACTGGGACAAAGCCAAATCCCCATCCCTCTGAGCAAAGCAGAGAAGGACTGGGTGATCCTGACATGCAAGTTTCAACCTCTCCACCTGTCTGAAATGAAGGAATTAGATGCTTTTATATGATCCCAGTTAGACAAGAATCAGATAATACAGTTTAATAACCCCTCTGAGCCTTAAGGTCACTGATGCCTTTGGGTATATTTCTGAATAAAATGTAAAACCCATTAAAAACCCAGTCCCTCACCTCAACCTTCTTGTGCTTACTGGGCTGCATCAGTCCAGATCTGCCACGATAGCTTGAGGCAACATTTTGAGTTTCTTCCCACTTATTAGAGATCTACGCGTATGAGAAAACACTTTAAAAAGTTGTAAAGCTGGTTGCTCAGATTCATTAAGCACCAGGATTCATGTCATCTTTGATAATGTTTTATACTCAGCGTTTTCAGATGTCCTCTATTTACATTTCTAAGCATGCTATAAATATCTGCTCTAAGTACACAGAGAGCTGGCAGGCCAGCTTTCACCCACAGGCCTCTTGCCCCCATGGAAGTCGTTCTTCCCAAAGGACAGCCTGACATTCTGGGCAGTGCACGAGACACTTTTATTTGATGTATCATCAGTTCATAGTGGTTTGGGGTTTTATTTTGTCTTATTTTGTATTTCAGCTTATAATCACAACAGCCATTTTGGCACGCTGCTTAATAAATCTTACAAAGGGGTTTGTCCAGGCTGTCTTTCAGCAGGGTAAATCCCCACTGCAGTAGTGCCTACACTAAAACTGTTAGTCAGCACTTTTGGAAAGATGCATACCTTGATTTCTAGAAGGATCAGCAGCTGGTAGTCAGAAACAGCCACCTGAAGACATTAGTTGCTTAAAAAATTAGAACTAAAGTGCAAAAATGAGAGCATGTTTCTGGGGTCGGTACAATACTATGATCGTGAGATATCCAATTCTAAAAATCCCAGTTTGAGGAAAGGAGTTTCCTTTCAGTATGGGTAGTTATACCCAAGGAAGGAAAAGGCGGTTGGTGGTCAAATGTTTTGCCCCCAAAATTTCACTTCCCTAGGTGTTGCGTAGATGGGCTACCTCACACAGCCAATGTGGCCAATGTCACAAAAACATAACCTGAGACTACCTGTATGTCAAGTAGAGGCCATGTAGAAAACACAGAGAAGAAAATAATAAAATTGTCAAATACTCAGAAAAAGTCTGTAAAGGGAGGGTGAAAAAAATAAGCTATTCCCATAACCATTCATCAGGTGACATCCTAGCAATTCAAGTCATGACAGTTAATGAGGTCTTAAGTATTTGGAAACAGACCTCTCAGAAAAAAGATCAAAGCCTATGTAAAACAAAATTCAGTCAGAAGTTCTAGATCTTCCAAATACATACATTATTTGAAATAATCTATGACATTGAACTACTAGCTCAAAGTCTGTTAGAAATTAATTTACTATGATTTAGGTGACTAGTTTTATTATATCTGTTGAAACTATGTTATATAATTACAACAAAACCAGGTCTCTCTAGGTACAACTTTAAAACCCTACGGTTGCAGTCCAACTCTGTTTTCCAATCATCAACACTGATGTTCAAATTAATTATTTCACTCATTTTAGAGAGATGTTAGACAAAGCCAGTTTTCCTGCATATGTTATTGTGCTTCATACTTTATACTACATAAGAAAAACACAACGACTTTCATAAATGTATATCAAAGTATGTTAGGAGTCTTAAGTTACAGATAATTAGCTCGCTCAAAGTGTAAATAAAATTCGGTTGTGATAAGCAAGTTATTCAGGCAACTATATCTTTTTGCCAATCACAAGTTTTATTCTCAACTTCTTCACAAGAAATGAAAGAATTGTCTCCCACGTAATGTCTAGATCTTTTGCCTGTCACCAGATTCTGACGATAGTGGGGTTTATTTCCAAAGTTGCATTACAGATTTAGAAATCCTGAATGTTTCAGCTTCTCAATCTCTTTGGTTTTGCATGAGACTAAGACTCTGCCACAAAATACCCAAAGCCATTTCCTGCACAAGAACACTTATTAGTCACGATTAATGGTTAGAAATAATAAATCTCTACTTATCTCTACAATCAGATCCCTACATCTACTGCGTAGGCAACTTCAAGCACTAGAAGTCACACAGATGCTAATAACAAGCTTAATTTTCCAAATAACTCAGTTATACAGTGGGTACAGAGGGTGTTTCTACTCTTCAGTGGAAAGACCACTAACAAACAAGCCACTGGAGTATTTGACAGAGTATCCAGTGCTGACACTCTGGTCTTAATTAAGCTTGCCTTGATAGTCTGATTTCTGAACTATGGGTGGAAGTGTTCACCTCCTGCACAGCATTGATTTGAGACTTAAGCAGTTCCCTGGAAGCTTCTAGGGCCAGATATCTGGACAAAACATTCTAAATTACATTTAGTATTTCTTTTTATTTCTTTGAAATTTTTACTCTTTCTGGGTGAGATATCCATACAGATCACTTAAGATATGAGATAAGCCACACACTTTGTCTAGCAAGAAAAGAGAACACAGAAGAAAACCAGGGAAGTGTCCACAGATGAATGACTATTTAAATACTGAATAAAATTCTTCAGGAAGAATTGAGTTCAGGAAGCATCTAGCCAACGGAAACTCTCCTGTTCAAAGTTGGTGTCATCTTGAATGCCAAAAAGGGAAGAAAAAGTCATTTATAAAACAATTAGAAATAAAGTTTCAGCCTTGGGCGTCTTCCTCAGGGCATGGTGAAACTAGGACAGCAAAACTAAACAACATCCTGTTCTTCTTTAGCCTAAGGAAGGCCCCATGGCCAAAGTGCCTTCTCCAATCTAAATCTGTCCTTTTGTCAAACAGGTTGACCCTTCCCCTGCTGATTATTGTTCTGTAACATTGCACCAAGTCCGTCCCTTCATTTTTAGAGGTCACACAAAACATAAAGCATCTATTCAAGCCATCTTCAAATCGCACACCTTCATTTATGTCTGAAACGAACAACTTTGAAATGCTCGCTTTGGGAGAAGAGGGAAGCTATATAACTCAATTCTCCTCTGCCTTTCACTTCTGCCGACATTAACTCCCCTGGGCAGGAGGATGAAATGCTACTCTTCCAATCTGGTAAGAGTTTGCATAACTGGATAAGACCTGCTAAGGTGCAAAGCAATGGAGAATAGGACCCAGCAATTTCAGGATGTCACCTGTAAAAAGGAAGAATGGTTTCTGTCACGCAGGTTTATTACAGCCCAGAAATGTCTACAGTAACTGTGGGCACATAATATGATGTGCAAGGTTTTTACGAATGGGACCCCTGGGGCTTCTTGTCAGAACTGAATCTGAAGTGATGACAGTACATTTGTAAGGAGTCTTTCCTGGGATGCTGAAGGACTTCCGTAAGGAATCATCTTGAAGATTGGGCTCTTGAGGCCCTCAGTCAAGAGGAGTCCTTCCAAAAAACGTTGAAGGTTTTTAGTAAGGAGCAACACAGATACCCTCAGAAATATCAAAGGAGCTGAATTGCTGTGTTTGAACTCTGCCTATCCCAGAGTTCAGAAGAGAAGTGTATGGGGTGGCTGACTGGCCAGTCTGGACATTTGGGTTGGGGGAAAAACCACAGAAAAAGAACACCAAGAAAGCCCACACCTTCGTAATGTTGCTACTGATGGTATCGTTGTCAAAAACATCACAATGCTTTGTCTGCTGAGAGATTAGTTTGACCAAGTATGGTAATTGTTGGCATAATTTCTATTTGCAGGTTTTCAAAATATTACAAGAAGAAACCAAGAAGGTTACAGAGAGTCCCTTCTTCCAGTTAGGCATTGCTGAGAACAGGGAGATCTCCAAAGTGTGATTTACATCTGCTCAGCTCCTATCCACACATGCATACCATGTTTGAAGGTTGGTATAAGAACACTGCTACCAACTCAGGACACAAAGAGTGTCTGCATTCCAATTTACAAGAAATGTAGTCATAGGTAGAAACATTGTCCAATCAATACCATAAAATCATGAAGGGGTATGAAAAGCATGCTCTTTGACCTTGGCCTGGCTGTTGGAGCAGAGCATCTGATAAGAGAACCTTCCCCAAGAGGAAATTTATCTGCCAGAGGTTTCAGCATGAGCTGCTTCAGCTCAGAGTATCCAGCTCCAATCTACCTGGTCCCATTAATTGCTATTCATCTCTTAGCCTGGTATCTTCAAAATGCACCTGAGGCTTCTTTGCTCAACTAAGATTTGTTTTACAAGAATTGTGATGAAGAAAGGATCACGTGGGTCTACCTCCCATCTCTCCCCTCTGCATCTTTGTGCTACTTTGGCTAGTCACCACTTGACTTCATGCTCACAGTCAGCATGATAGCATCCTCATTTCCAAATTTGTCTGTATCTGAAGGTGGTGGAAACTGTACAGCATCCTATTTTCTCAAAAATGGATTTATTATAAAAATAAGCAAAGGATGGCCCTGTAAGAAAGGTCCATTTAAAAAAAAACCAAAAAACACAAAAAACCCACAGTGAAAATGAAAGTTGTCAGAAGATTCACTGATGAAATTGGTGTGAGTCTGCTCAGATACATTCCCTGTATGTAAAATGAGTGGAACATTTGCCTCTATCACAGGGAGGTCTGATGACATGCTCAGTGTTCCTAGAGCAATTAGAGTTTGGGTGAAAGACTACTATGAGAAAACTAAGTGACATCTCAAGTCGATGTATTTCTGCTGTGTCTCTGAGCAGAAGAAGCAGAGCAACACCCACAGGGGATTCAGACTGAAACAGTCAAGGCAGGGAGAAGGCAACAGAGAGAACACTGCTTAAAATTTAAAAAAAATAAAAACCAAAACAAAACGGAGAGGAAGTTAACTCTCTGATGTTAAAGGGAATGAAAAATCTCGTCACCTTTACAATAAATGTGTGCCTCAATGTTAGCACTGAGTGAAACTAAGGGCTGTTCTTTTCTCATTTCCCAAAATGTTCGCATCAACAGCTCTCTTATCTTCCTCGCCCCGAAAGAAACACCAGGGTTCCAGGCACAAACACTTTGTCTTAAAGTGTGGCACAGCGAGGCAGGTGTCAGCCGACCTTGCTCTGCTCAATTTAAATCCACTCACCCCATTTTTGCTGCATTAGGGATGGTTTCCACCAGCACCCTCTGCCCTGGTGCTGTACCTGTTGGGATGAGCTGCACATCAGCAGAGTTGTCAACCGACCTCGTAACAGAGGCTGAGTCCTACACAGCACCTCCTCCACCAGTTTAAAAACCTGAGCACACGCCTGGTTTGATTTTAAATATCAAGCCCGTTCCCTTTAATTGAAACTTGGTGCATGAAAAGTTTATTAAGTCAGACAGCGATGCTGCAGCAAAGCAGTGCTAGAAATTGCCCTTAGGCGGATCCTACCTAGCCTGCCATTAGGTGCTGTTACACTTAATTGTTGGCGAAGGCAACTTAGTGCTTGATCACATCACGTTCGTGTTAAGCCTTTCCTTTGACACAGGTTCTTCGGGAGAGGCAGAGCCTTCAAATATACCTGTACAGGCAGAAGTATCTTAAAACTAAGAGGAGCTCTACAAGGAGAGGAAGTTGCTAGTGCTGTTAAGGTCTGCAAGATTAAAGCCAGGAGAATTAGAATATGATTAAAATAACATGTATATTTTGCAAGTTTTTCACACTATGGTCTTTAGCAAGACCTGTTCTCTCTGCTTAAAAGACTCAGACTAACTGATCAAGAGCATCAAAACCCTTAAAAAAATCACAACTTTTTTCCAGGGACTTTGCAGTGGATGCTGAAAAAGCTGTAATTACACAAACAATTATTTAAAAGAAGGATACGGAGGTGAAAAAATATTCCTGCTTAAATGATGATAAAAATACAATATTAAAAAAAAGTTTAAAAACCTGGTAAGAGGAGGCTAATGGAATAAACAGAGTATCAACAGACAATAACTATGCAATATTAGAAGTCCACCAAAACCCTTACATGTGAACATAGACTCATTGCTAAAAGCAGACAATAAAATAATACATGAACACACTGGAAAGGCAGCAATATTTCCCAGATGCTTTCTGTCAATATTTGAAACAAAAGCTACTACTGTATATATGCGTCCCTCACATGCTATAGCTACGTGAGAGAGTTTAACAAAGTTGTGACTATTTGGGTTGATCACACTAATTACCAACAAGCAACTAAGTTGCCTGCATTATCTTTGGCTGTCTGCCAAAGTTAAAAGTAAATAAAGTAAACCTACAAGTCAAGATAACAGAGACCAAAAAGGTTTAAAGGAACTGGCAGACTGTTAACTTTTTAATATCTCATGGAAAACAACCTCTTAAATGGCAAAAGTTGCAGGACTGGCATCGTCTTTTTAAACTGAAAAGATTTAGGGATGTCTGCAGAGAACCATGGATCAGCTAGCCTAGCTCTAATTGGCAAAATAATAAAATATTTATTCATGGACTATTAACAAAGGATTGCAGGCTACATGTTGCAGACTAGACAACTGTGATGTCTCATGGAAGAGTGGTTTAAACAAACCACACATCTCTTTTGGGCAGGATTACAAGTCTGATTGATGGAGGCAACTGTGATAACAAAGCGGACTTGGACTTCCCCAAGCTTCTGGACTCAACTGTGCCTAAATTCTTACTTAAAGGCCCATATTCTAGTCACCAAATAGATTGAGTGGTTCACTGACTGACCTCAAATTGTAGCTGTTAATGAAGAGCTGCCAGGGAGGACAGCACTTGCACTGAGACTGGTTTTTGGTCTAACCCTGTTCAGTGTTCTGTAAAAGATCAAGGTGGTAACAAAACTTTTTTGATAATAAAGTTAACAGATGAGAAAAACTGGAGTAGTGGACAGTTCTGATTCTTTGAAGGCTGATGTAACTACCAGATAGTTATCATTAAAGTACTAGTTATTCACAGCAACACGCTTCTAAAGAAAATTATTCCTCGTGGAGGTTCTTCTCCCATGTAGTCATCCAGCCTGCATCCTGAAATTCTTGCAATTAAACCTTACACCTCTTGGTTCTGGGTTGAGTCTCTCCAGCCAGAGCAGAACAGTTGGCACTTCCCAGAAACAGGGGCAAAATGAGTTAACACCTGAGAAAGGAACCCCAGCAGACCATCCTAAACTATGAATTATCCCGCTTTTGAGAGCTAATGCATCCACTGCTTGCCTGTTTAATGTATGCTCATACAGTCATGTGTCCCGTCCCGTCCCCTCCCCTCCCGCAGTCTCTGAGCAGTATTGGTAATTAGCAAGATGGAAGTAATGCAAAATAAGATTTATTGACAGTCCCTGAAGTTTTCATATTTGGTTCAAATCCACATCGCACAAGTTGAATGAAGCGTCAGCAAGGTTGAAAGCAGCACGTTCACTAATAGCCATAAAGCTGGATGTAAACAAGTGACTTACATCTGCAACATGGGTCATTAGATACCACTTCAAGTCCACACTTTAGCTTTCCCCACAACACTTTTCCTGTGCAACCCAACCAGGCTGAGCGGCCCAAGCCTCCACAGGAGACAGGCTGCAGTCTGGTTGGTATGTCCTGCCACGTCCTTCATTTAAACATTTTCTGATCCAATGCAGACAGGAATTAAATACAGCTGCTCTTCTGGTGAGTCTCAGACTCATAAATGAATGTTTAAGTGATCTAATGGAGTGCCATATTTAAGATATACCAGGTTAGGTGTCCCCATGGCTTTGTGTAGCAGCAGGCAGACACCAGCCTCTGGCAGCAGGACAGCCAGCTCAGTTAGGAGTGTGCTGACGCTGCTTTTATACCGCTCCTCCTCCTCCAAAATGGTCTGAGATACTATCGTAAATTGGAATACAGAGGAACAAGATCAACTTTTTATTCCAGTGCACTGAGTACAAGACCAGGTATCTAGTTTCCTCAGCCTATTATAAAAAAAATAAATGTAGACATTACACCACCAGGGCTCGTGATCATTTAAGATTATAACTCAGTATTCCCAAACTTCTCCCCTCAATACTTCCCTCTAGAAAGTAAGAATAATTGCTTTGCTTTTGCACAAATCTCGTCACTTCTACTGCTACAACACCTGAAAAATATAAAATTGCCCAGCATCTGTGGTCTTCATTCTTCAAACTGACTAAACTTCCCTAATGCTTTCCTAACACTAATGCTCTGCTACCTTCTCATGCTGCATTTGGCCAACAATTCACAGCACTTCTGTGAATAGCAAGTTTTGGTCTTCCATTCCCATAGTAGAAAAAAAGCAATGGTATTATGGACCCTGGCAGGGACTGCAGTCACAGGTCACCAGCATGCCCACTCTCCTCATAGGGCTCACACTGCGAGCTGCCCTCACCCCATTTACACCAAGTTGGTTATCTTTGCCTATTTCCTACCACAGGTCTGGACCAGTAATCCAGACTTTTCCTCAAAGTCAAGTCCTTCCGGGTATCAGCCTCACCTCTAATGCTATGTAGGCAAAATTGGAAGCAGCCTTGGAGGGCACTGGAAGGAAACTGCAAGATGTTAGGGAGTTGAGACCAGGAGATGTGCTGTTCTTGAGACCCACGTCTGAGTGGGCAGGCTCTGCAAAGGGAAGCAAAGAGCTTCCAGTGTGAGGCTTAACTGGTGCCAGAGGCTCAGGCAAGGTTTCCTTAGAAGAGGCCTGCAGGAACAGGTTTGAAGGTGATAGCTATAAAGAAAAGCCTGCTCTAAGATTTCAGACTTGCACATGCCGATTTACCTTGGACAGACTAGTGATAAATAAGCAGCAGGTAAATTCCTCTATTGGTTGCACATGGAAAGCATTTATATTTGATATTGAGCAATTATTAGAAATAGATAAAATGTGCTGAGGAGGGCCTCTCCAACAATGCACTGCTGGTCCTCCAAATACCTGTGTCCTGACGGCTTTTATAGCTTAGCCTAAAGTCAGTGTCGATAAAGCTAACATCTGCTCTATCACAGTGCCTGATCCTTTTCGAACAAGCTATTTAATTTGCTTGCATACTGCAAGAAGTTCCACCAGAAGGTTTACTACACAGTTCCTTGGATTATGGGAAAATTATTTATTTTATTTCAGTGCAAAGGCAAAACTACAAAAGAGTCAGTTCACAGTTCCACGACTCCTCTTGCAAAGCTTTACACGGCACCATTTTAGCCAAACATAATCCATTTTCCAAAACACACTCACCTTTGACTACTGCAGCTTTGGATTTCCTTATGCCTACACCGTTATGAAGGAGAGGGCAGGTAGGTAAGAGGACTTCAAGGAGAAGGAACTGCTGAAACCGTCACTAAGGTCCCTATAAATATTCCCCGCGGACCTCATTACACATTTGAGCAAACATTACCTTCACTCACACAGCTAAATTTCCTGTTTGCTTGGCTGATCAATTCCTCATCAAATTTTCATGTGGGGTTCAGGGCGTCTGTGGTGTTTTAATTAGCCCTAAGATTGCACAGCGTTGGAGCAAAGCTAAGAACCATCGAAGTCGCCTCTGCCTGGATATTAAGGTGGAAGGGGGTTGGGGAAGAGGAGGAAATGAAGAGGCCAAGAGCTAATTAGCTCTTGTTACTAGGTTAAGCCTGCTCTCTAGTGGTCACATCACACAGTAAATACAACATGCAAAAAGCCTACGGAACATGGTATCAGACTGTAGCTGAATTCCTCTCAGTCAGATATGAGAAAGAAAAATGCAATATATACCCTGCTTACCCCCACTGCCACATCTTCCAGCATTTCTTTCCCCATAAGAGTCTTCTTTCCAGATCCAGAATTTTGTTTATTTTTATTGATGCTGTGGTTTTGTGCCAAATGATCACGCAACAAATTGCGGCTATTTCAAATCAAACACGCTTTGCTCCAGTCAGCATGAACAGTTTTAAATGATGGAGAACATACACCCTATACAGCCTGTTGTCCACAACCATGAGCCATAAATGGTCACCTTCCGTAAAGCCTTTCATTTAATGCTGTTTAACCTGCCTCTTGCTCTTTGGCAGCGAAGACAGTCACATAATTTTGAATTGCAATGCAAGCAGGAAAAAGAAACACAGTATTCCAGCAATATCCAGCAATATCTAGCAATGACAAACTGGTATTTTTAATATAAACAAGACATGCAAAACCAGCCTGAAATGTTAGCCCTGTATTAGTCAATTATCTGTGCTGCTGCTTCACAGCTCCCAGAAAAGGACATGTGCCCATTTCCCCAAAAAACACACAGACATTGCACCAGGGGTGTGCCAGAGCAGAGGGTTTTGCCACAAAACAATTAACAGCTCTAGAGATGCTGCTGTACAACAATAAGCTGCTGCAAACCAAACCCAGGCACTTGGGCACTTCCAGTCTCAAGTGTGGGTAGCTTAGTACTAACAGAATTATCCAGCCAAACTCCTCTGAAATCCACCTGATTTTCATCCAGGCTGAAAAAGTTTTAAGGTATATTAATATAGAAATGTAACATATCTGTATTGAAATAATACTCATAATGAAATCAATGAATATTCATAAATACATGGGGGTTCCTTTGAAAGGGGGGGAGTCTGGGGAGAACTGACAATGAAATAAATTCTTTATTTCCTTTTGCAGCTTGAGAGTAGTTATTTTAGGTAGAGCCTGCATACTGTGTAAGCAACGTATGTATCTAAACCAGCTGCTCCTTCCACACAAACAGTAAGCTACGCCCAGCACTGATTTGCTTAAAAATCACAAATTCTTAGAGATTTTTAATTAATATCAGCATCTGCAAGTGCACCTATATACCAGAGAGATTGCAGCATATAAAGCAGCTGCTGCTGGAAGAAATAGCCGGTCAGTATCATTTACAAAACTGAAGTTACCCAGCAAGTGTATGTTTTCAGGCTCAAACTGTGAATTTTAGGTTCATATCCCTTAATAAACAGCAAGATGTTTGGCTTCATCCTGACAGACAGAAGATTTGCACTACTACATGGAAAAGAGCAGAATAAATAGTTAACCCAAGTCTAACCTCCCTGCTCGAAACCTAGATGCACTTAATTTCTCAAGTACAAATTAATTAGTATTATTAAAATACCACTTAGCACCAAGTACAGGCAGACTGCAAGTATTTAAAAAACACATTAGCTGGTCATCATAATCACCCTGTCTCACAAGGCCTGGACCTGCTGACGCTTTTTGCCTACACTACAATCTACATGTTAAAAGTTTGCAAAAAAACCCCCAAAACCTCTTTTTCCCCCGATTGTGCTGGGGTCTAAAAACACAAGCAGATTTTGATCTCCTATTTTACTACAAAACCTCATCACTTCTGAAAAAGAAAAAGCAGAATCAAAAGACAAATATGACTTTATATATGGCTAGAAAACAATTAAGGAAGATACACTTAACCAGAATTCATTTACCAGACAAACTGGTATTTTTATAGCAAATGCAATAGGAAGAGATTTCTGCCCCAGTTCTAATTCTCCGCAGTGTTTCCGAGACCTTTATTAGTTACAGGTGATGTCAAGCAGTAGCAGCACCTTTCTCTTGTTTCTCTTCCAGCTTTCACAGACAACATTCATCTGTATATATTTAGATCTAGCTTCTTGAAAATAAAAAGCAGTATCCCAAGATTTCAGTCACTTGGTTTAAAAACAAACAAACAACAACTCAAAACAACTCACATACAGTAAATCAACATGATTCTATCCATCCCAATACTCATGAGTAACCAAAAAAAGGTAACCAATGAACTTGTGCATTAATGAGTAACCAAGAAACTTTGATCCTCAGCTCAGCAAGTCTTTCATCTCAAAGCATTTTACAAGCCAGAACATGCCTCAAACTTTCAAAACTTGCAGTTTGCAGGCAAAGACACTCCCCTCCCACAACCCTCAGAGAGCGGGATTTGGCCCTTTATTTGATGCTTTGTTCACACCTCAAATGCTACCACAGCTGCTGTACATCCACACTCAGTTTAAGACAAGGGTGTTCAACTACAAAATCCCATCAACAGTGGAAAGGCAGAGTGGTTTGGGGGTTTTCAGCTGGTGGATAAGGGGCAATACTCCATCTCTTGGTAATAATCCTATGAGATACTGTAATCCTACAGCTTTTGGCCTATGCCTTTTGCCAGCTACACGACCAGAAGCGATATGCCACCCATGTCAAATTTTAGTGATAAATGCAGTACTGGCAGCATTAGCTACCACTGCGCTTTACCACTGCAAATACTTATCATCAAGAAGTAAATCCTTCCTCCAGCTCGGACCTCAGGTGCTGACAGAACAAGCGAGGTTCAGCTCAGCCCCACAAACCCAGACTAACCATCAGGCTGAACCAGGTGTCATTTACCACAGGCAGCTTTCATTTCCGAAAGGTTTCCACTGTCAGGAGTTCTCCCCAAATCAATGTTATCAATCCCACTTGTAATTTTACAAACTTCAAAGGGTTAAGACAGCAAGCGCATTTATTGACTGGTGCTTCTTGGTGGGTTCAGTAAAGCATGACTGATTAGAGCCCAGTTCTAAAGAGCCCAGCTTTGTGAGGCTGGAATAAATGGGAGCCTGTCAATAACTCAGATCCAGGCATATTGACGTAGTTTACAGCCTCAATAGGCAATTAACACTTTACAGTGGATATTACCCAGTGGCCTCCCCATGTTTTACTGCACATTTTCTGCCGTCAGCTGCAATATCGAAGGTTTGGAATAAAAATGATATTGGACAGACAGCACCTTTGTTCAGCTGAACAGAAATTTCTTTAACATCTGGGAGAGATCACAGTTTCATTCCTCTTTATTCACTCTCTCACACCCCTTGTCTCACTTTCTCCATCATTTACAGTTTCTAGCCTGCATTGGTGAACTCAAGAAATTCTCTTAACTAAGTAATTAAATCTGTTACATGCCAAAATTCTCTAGGGAAACCCTGAGAGAGTGACAGCCCCAGCCTTTCCTCCTACCATGGGAGAGGGCTGAGCAAATCCACAACTGAAAGCCTCTTTGGCAGACAAATCGTACAGACAAATCACCAAAACTCAGCCAGGAGCATTTAAAGCAGAAATAGCTGGGAAAAAAAGTTAGATTCCGCTCACAATCATCTCTTGTAAAGAGGTCCAAGCCCATAGCCCACACTAATCAAGAGAGAACTGCAACACAGTTTGCAACTAGTTGCAGATGAACAGAAGAAAGGGGGGAGGGAATCCAGAAGAAAGTGGGTTTTTCCTTGGTTTTCAATCTACATAGCCCTAGGGAAACAAGCTGGTTTAGCATTTTGCCGCTGCTATGGCAGTTCCGTTGAGTGCTTTTGCACCAGCAAGGCCAAAGGACACACGCCCGAGGCTGCCCGTGGAGCCCCCTGCCTAGGCCGGGCCAGTGAGCAGAGCCACAGACACACCCACAGCAGGTTGCACCAACAACACATAAAAAACCCCTCTTTCCAGCAACGAACAACGTGTTACTTACCTCAAGCCAAAACACTGGAAAGAAAACCTGAGCACCCTTTGCCTCAGCACGCTGCTCACCGGCCAGGAGGGAGAACTGGGAGGGAAAGCAAAATCGACCCAGCTGCTTCTTATTGCCCTGATGGAGAGGAAGGTGCGGAGCAGCCTGTGAGAGGAGGGCCCACACCCAGGAGCTGCAAATGAGGCAATTAGCAGGAAGGGATTAGCAACGAGGTGCTGGAAAGGGGAGATGCGTGACTCCCTTGTTACTCTCTATGCCCCAGAGTCAAGGAGATGTTCTGAATGAGCAACTTCTCAGCAAGTCCTGCTGCCTTGCTGGGGTATTGGGATGGAGATGCTGGGGTATTGAACAGGGATTCTCTGCTTTACATCCTACACCAGCTCTTGAATTTTTCATGTGGTCCAGGTGTTGCTGGGCAGGTTGTCAGGCAAGTCCCTGCCTTCTCCCAGGTGTCCAGCTCCACCATGAGGCTGCAGCATTCTTCCAGGAGCTGAGAATGAAGAGGAAGATATTCTTAAATGCTACACAAAGCTACAGGCTCTGAATGAAAGGGAAAATGCCTCAGCATTGATTCATACAAAGGCTCAAGTGAAATTACACGAAGATGTAACACAAGCTACAGAATTCCCACAGGCACCATTTTCAGCAAGAAAAGGAAATCATTTTCTCTATGTCTTGCAGAGGATTCTCTCTTACCTTCCTTTTTCTTTTAAGGGAGAAAAACTCTGTAGATCACAGATTACCTGGCGGAAAGGGGGGATAGGGAATTGATCTTCACTTATCCCATGTCCAGTAGGAAAGATACCAGTGGAATTTTCCAAGAATGGGCCAGATACAAATCCAATCCCCAACTGCCAATATTTCACTTACCTGAAAAATATGGAAGACCTGTAAACTATTTTAAAATAAGTCATGTATTTTGCTCCTCACTTTTCTGACTAGTGAAACATTACATTGACTATAACTTGGTTTGGATGGAGTGAATATATCAAATAATTGGAATTGATATCCTGTATTTACATGCATCAGGGAGATTGACAAATGGATTTGCCACCAGCAACTCCCATTTGCTTTCAGACCAGAGAATTTGGAATTATAACCTGTTCAATGGAAACCTCAGACAAGAATAATTGAAGACAAAGTCACTAGGTTTAAGAGGAGGAACAATACAATTTTAAGGATGCCTGGAGTGCTGTGGAGCCCTTAGTCCTGTATCAAAAGCTTCCTACACGCTCAGCATCTGTCAGCAATGTTTAAATGCAGTGTTGCCCAGCTAAGACTGGACAACCTCAGTCCTGAGCCAAAGGCCAGGCCAGCACTAAGCTACAGCCCTGTTGATGAGTCCAGCATTACACCTGTACACCTCCATTGCTCCAGGGAGCTGATACCTCTATACAGCACTGAGAGTAAATTTTAAGTCACCTTTAAGTAAATTTTAAGTCACCTTTACAAATGATAGAAAACTTAATAAGCAGAGTCCCAGAAATTGAACCAGCTAGTTCTGTCTGCTGTTTCTATAAGCTCAAAAGGAAAAGCATCGCTGGCAGACTGTTGGGAGAGATGCAGCTGCAAGTTTGCTGAAGGAGACAGAGTACAACCTGTTCCTGAGCTGCTGCTTGAAGAAAACCAGCACTTCAAAGCCCTTGTCTTTAATAACTTTTATTGACATATGAAGAATGAAATACATGCATAAGAACAATGTGAGCCATACACAACACTTTCCAAAGCAAGCACAGTCCTGGAAGTCTTGATTCTCAACTTGAAATTGCAAAGGCACCAAGAGGCAACGAGCTTGTCAGAAAACTAGATACTGCTCAGTTTAAGTATAGGCAGGCAGCTTTGACCTAAAGAGTCGAGCTAGTTAATACATCTGTTAAAGGGAAAAAAGAAAAGCTTCAAACACTAAGAAAATCAATCCGCAACTGTTGCTATGTGTTTACACTGAGCTTATTTCTTCCGCGGTCCCTTTCTCTGGAAGCAGGTGATGTCCCCATCCTGTTTTGCCGAGGCAGCCAGCCCAATCTGGCAGCCTGAGCCCTGACCTGTGTGTGGTATTTTGCCAGGCAAGTACATCTGGCAGCTCTTCTGATCTGAAGTCCTGTGGTTTCCTTTGTGATGTGGCAAAGCACACGGCCCCCAGTACATCTGTATAATTAATGTGTGGGGGAAATATGAACAACAACAGAAAAAGAAAAGAAAAAAAAAAAAAGAAGAAAAGAAAAAGAAAGAGCCCTCAAAGAGGAGAAGCTATTCAGGGTCAGCAGAAGGTCTGCTAGCAAAATGATGCAGCACAGAACCATGAGATGGGTTTGTCTACGTACATTGGGGTATATAGGAGATGAGGAGAGCTCTGATTGCATTGTGGGCTACTGAACAAGCTCTTCATCTCTTGGAACATCTGTTTTGCCAGTTTCTGATAGTTTGCAAGCCCCACCGGACAGGGATACTCTCTGTATTTACATATAAGGTCTCAGCTGGACCCAACAGCAATATAGAAACAAGAATAAAACTGTCATCTGCATACTGCAAGCAGCAGGAGTTACCACGTCTGCAAAACTTGTTCAACACTATTTGTTGTGTTTTGCCATGCTGGGTTTTTTGAACATTTTACTTAGGTAAGTGGCAGTCTGGCATAATGGGGATAAGTGTCATCTATAAAGGACAGCGAAAGCTTGAGCTGTAGCCAGGGCAGTGGCCCTGGAAGAGCAGAGCTGGCAAGCTGAGCTCCTAGACACAAGAAGCACCAAAAGCTGAACTGCAGTGACACTGAGCATGGAGCAACCACTCTGAGCCAGGACCCAGGAGGTAGCGATGACTGCACGGGACAAGCCCTCCCGAAGCCAGCAGGTCATTTCTGAGCCCTGTTCCACTGAGGTCTTGTTCTTTCCAATTGTATTGTTTGGGGAAAAAAAAAATTAAAACAAAAAGAAGAAAAAAAAAAGATAAACAAAAATAAGCCTTTTTCTCTTAAAGGAGAAAGGGAAATCCTGAAATTCAATGGAAACTTCTAATGTGATTTATAGTATTTATAAAAGCTTGTTATCAGGGAAGTGTTGTATTAATTTCTTCCCCCCTCCACACACAGAGGGTCACAGGTAGGGGCTGAATTTCCATGTTTTATATTATGAACACTCTCCTGTTCAGAATTCCCCCGTGCCACCCTCCTTTGGGGGGATTTCATTTGTATTTACAAAACTCCAAGCGTCATTCCATTGCCTTAATGACTACTTAACATGCTACCACGTAGTTTTGGGAGGCCTTTATTTTAGGTTTCCCATGATTCTGAATCCATTTTACATTGGAAGTAATCATCCTACTTCTGATGAATTCAGCTGGTATTAACACGCCTCTCGCAAGTGTGTCCATAGATGCTCAAGTGCAATTTAGCATTAGTTAAATAAGAGTTAATGGACACTAAAAGTGCCACTTGTTTTCCAAGTGATCCATTAGCACACACATACACCAACAAAAAAAAAAAAAAGAAAGAAAAAAAAAAGAAGGAAGACAAAAGGCAGCCAGCAGATTCTTCTGATACAATAACTCAGAGATCTGCTCTCCACATGTAAAATTTGTTTTGCAAATGTGGCTTTTAAAGCACTGGCTGAGTGGATGCCTATCACAGGTGTCAGAGTGCAAGAAACTGATGTGAAAAAGGGGAGGAGAGGGTGAAAATTTCTGCTGTGGACACAAGGAAAAGGAGACGAGGTCAGGACAGAAAGAAATTATTGCCTGATGCCAGCCAGACAGAGATGAGGTGGCCACTGTTACGCTGGAAGATCTGAATTGGTAGCAAATCCCCATCATTCATCAGTGATTGCTTGGGAAAAGGTCTTACATGAGTCAAACTAGTTTTGCTTAAAGTACTATTATCACTGGCCATCTAAGTAACAATCACACCAGACTTGTCTATGTTTTAGTTTCCTCTTTCATAAAACTATAATTACAAATTTGAAATCCCAATAGTTTTAAGGTTGTTAATAAAATACAATAATTTCACCTAGGTGAGGAGGAAGAAGGGATGCTTTTCCCTACTATTCAAATTCAAGCGAAAGCAAAGAACGCTTGTGCATCATTTTAACAAGCAACAAAACACTGAAACAAAGTTCATCTTGGTGCACAAGCTTCTTCACTTTATTTTTTGTAACTTTTCTTGAGAAAGGGTTACACAAGAAACCCAAACGTACAAACTTCTGCAGCCAGAAAGCTCCAGGTGCCACAGAATGTGCTTTAGTGAGCAATTCTGTCAGCTCCACAGGATTGTCCCAGCAAGGGGCACACGCCAGGTACTCATCTAAAGTGGAATGTGGACTTATTAATAAACCCCTTACCAAAATTAATACGTTTACCATTTTTGTTTTCTGAAATTAGATGCCAGCATTCCTATCTCGCTCCCCCCCAGCCTCCTCCTCCCCAGCCTCTCCAAATTGCAGCTCAGCATGCTGAATACTCTAAAATTCAAGGAGTTTGTTCACTCCTTATCAATACAGGCATCCTCTAAGTTTTCAGTCCTGCACCGGGCCTTGTAAACTACATCACTCCTGAGTCACAGAAATGCAGCACAGATGCTAGAGTAAGGCCAGGAAGTATTTTACTAATTTTCCCTTGAGAATAGAGATGCTCTGTTATTCCATTATGATTACCATTATTCCATTTGGTTGTGAAAAACATATGTACACAACGACTTTCTTTCCAAGCAGAGTGAAAACAACCCAACACAGATACCTATTTCTATGGCGAAGAATGTACTGGGGGCAGCCAGGAGCAGCAGAGGGGATGTGGCTTTTCAGCAGGTCATGGGGAGCAGATGGAAGAGAAGCAAAGACAGCAGAGTTACGTGAAGCAGAGCGAGGCAGCAACAACGTGGACTGCACATTTTGATGCCTACTTGATCCTTCCCTCAGTTGCCCCCAGCCTCCAAAACGCCTTACTACAGCTCATTCCCCTCCCTGGTGTAGGTAAGCATACAGCTCAGCAGAGCATGTTAAAACAACTTCATAAACAACCTGAAAAGCAAATCACTGAAAGCATTTTACTTTTCAAAATCTACTTTCATCAGTTTGAGGTAATTAGTTCTGGGAGATGACGATAAAGCGGTGAAAGTTGCTGCAAGTGACAGCAGTGAAACTCCTGACACAGATATGGTACAGATTGCACAACCAAATGACGCTTCCCGTGTTTCAGAAATCACGTTGTCAACAATGTTTGCAGGCTCTGAAATTAGCTGAAGTAATCAGGAGCTGTTGGCAGTGAGAAGCGGGCAGCTCATTGAGTTACTTTTCTTTTGCACTGCAAGAATCTCTGGTCGTAGCTAAAAAACTGCTGCACCTCTAATAGCTTTCCATTACATATCCCTCTGTCTGTGTCCAAGGGAAAGCCTCTCCAAAATGAAGCAAAACTCAAGGTCCCTCAACCTTCTGGTTATCCTTTCACATGCAAAAAAAGCAGCATTTAGAGGAATTTCACCTGCACTGCTCCCACAAAGCTGCACAATAGCAAATGACAGAAGCTGTTGGAGACTACTACAAGCGGCACCGTTTGCACATCTCATCTTTGCTTAAACCCAGCATCACCAAAGGTTTAACCCAGTGTTGGGCTCAGCTACAAGGCTGATACAAAAGAAAAATGCATCCATTCTGCTTCTGTGTCCCACAGAGTGCTTCTAGTAGGCAAACGGTTGCTGCCAGTGGGCACACAAGCCTCCCTTCTCATTGAAGCTTAATCACACAGCACCATGAGAAGTCTTGTATGAACCCTTAGACTGTTGGGTCACTTCCTTGAGGTCAGATTTTTGACCCTGTAGTATTTTAGAGAAGATCTCTCAAAGGGAGTGTAGCCGTTTCCAGCATTGTTTTCCTATGCAAACATGGGATATCATCTATATGCCAGGAGAACAGCCTCCGTGGAGGATGAGTCACTCTAGGACGTCGGAGGGTAAGGCAGAAACCTTGTGCTCCCCAAGCAGTTGAGCGAAGGCTGCCTCTCCACGTGTCTCCACAGCATCTGGAGAGTTGCTTGAAGCCAGCACATGACTTCTGCAGAAGGCATCACAGGATGAGGTCTCTTCTGTTTTACTGTGAAGGTCAGAGGTGTCCTGATGAATAGGAATTTTCCTCCCTCCCTAGCCCTGCACCTGGTTTTCTCCATTTGCCAATTAACAACTGAAGCCTTGCAATAAATCATCATCACCTCAGAGGCCAGTCCCCCTGTGATCACGACATCCGAATTCAAAGGAAGACTCACATGTTCCAGAGTTAAATAGCTGTATGAGGGCACATCTTGTTCTCTTTCCATTTCCCACCACTTTCGATGTTCTTGCCTGTTCTGCAGTATCTTCAGACGATACCTGTGAAGCAGTTACTAGGGGTTTTTTTGTTTGTTTGGGGTTTTTTTTTATATTCTTTAAAACCCTTGAGGAAGAACCTAGACGGGATTTTTAGATTAACTCCCACATACCAATTCCAAGCCTCTCTTCTTCCTCCACAGAAGTTAAAAATAGCTTAGCAAGGCAGACAGGTCAGTGGATAAAAGCCCAGGAGTGCTGAGCCATAGCGCCAGGGTTGTTAACTAGCATGATGCAAGTATTGAAACTCATTTAGTCTCCAAGGTCTTAACCTTCTGCCCACAAACCTCACTTTCAGTTCACTGATCCTGGCTGTATTTAGTCAACATTAGGAACAATGTAGAAGGAGATGGCTCTTTAGCCGAGGAAAATGCAATTCTCAGCTTGTGGAGGTTAGAATCATCTCAAACAACCACACATACAGTAAAGTCAACCTGTTTTCTGTCTTGGGAAGGTAAAACCATTAGCAATATAGTCAATCTAAAATGCCAGGGCAGCAAAGAATGATACCTCTCAGTCTGATAAAAGTTCAGGAAAGTAAATCTAGTTTAGAAGGAAACTTGCACTCCTGGGTTTTTCTGCAAGCTTGTTGCAAGCAAATCCTTGGACTAAAATCTCGAAATCCTTAACCTTATCTAAACCCCACTTTTGTACAAGGCTGATTTTTATTATATTGTGAGTTTCAGAAGAGAGAATATAAAAGGCATTTCAGGGTAGTTAATGGAAGATGTGGAGAGAATCAGTGTGAGTATGCAAGCATTCAGAGGTCATGAGACACGAAGTCTACAAATGAACGACTCAACCGATGTTTCACAGCTTGAATTCGCCTTTGCATTTTGTCCCTATTGGGCTACAGCAAATCGTGTTTTCAACTTTGTAACTAAGAAAGGGGGAAAAGCTTACTTTTTTTTTTTAAATACACAAAAGTTTTTGTGCAAGTGGAAGTGACAGGGAAAAAAAGCCCGACAAATACCAAGACTCACTTTGTCTTGATGTTGCTGAAAAGTGAAATAAAAAAGCAGAAGTTGGTGATGCTGGGATTGCAGCCATTGACTTAATACGCAGCTGCAAATATGAAAGAAATCAGAACATACAAGGAGACAACCGAGTTCATCAAGTAATTTATAACAGCATAGGCAGAGCACGGGAGAGTTTAACATCCTCACAAAAAGGGGATAATTCAACCGAAATCTTACTGCCAAAGGCCATAATTATAACCAAGCAGTTTAATCTTGCACCGGGTCCTGATTTAACCTCCAGGTTTGGCCTTTTGTCTCTGCCCACAGGCTTTGTGTACACAGTTGCACATGTGGCAATGTCCCACCTCCTTCTTCTAAAAGTACCAGAAAAATAAAGTGTAGCCTCCACTTCTATTTTCTTTTCTTTTTTATAGTGAAAGAAGAGCTGATTTTAAATTTGTCCCTTTTGTCATCTTTTTCATATAGCTTGCCTGTGGTTCAATTATCATGGCATTCTCCCTGTGGATAGTGATGCTTGGGGAATCTGGTAATACTTAACAAAAATTAAAAAAAAAATAATAAAAGGCTCCTATCTGCCAAGCAGAAGGTAATTAAGGATCCTGGAACACACAGAGTGCAATAAAGTTATTGAAGGAACAGTATTCATTAAGCAAGATAAAGCACATCAGGGTGCGTGTTCCTGGCCCCATCCACTGTGCCCTACACAACCTCAGGTACTTGAGGGCTGACACCATGGTGCTCCTCATAGGACGGGGCGAGGCTACAAGCTCAGAGCTAGAGGAACAGAGTGCTAATGAGTGGAAAGCCCAAACTGCACTAGCTCACTGCTCTTCTACATCAGCCCTTCTTTAAAGTTCAGCAGTCAGCTGAGCAAGTAATTCCCAACAACATTCTTAGTCTAAACTTGCCCTTCAATACTATTCTAGTGCAGTATTTTGCACATATGGATTCTGGATTGGCTGAAGAATGGCTCTCAGCAAACATTTGCTGCTCTGTTAGAGATCAGTTACACTCTGACTGGCTGACATAGTGTTGTCTCTACTTCTGAGCAGGCCCCTGTACAACTGAGAGCATGAGAACAGAAATAAAACATGCAACTCCAAACTCTGTGTTGACAAGTTCAGTTTCTGCAAGCACACACATAGAAATCCTTTAGTGATGTCTTAAGGCAAGCTGCAGGAACAAAAGCTCTCCAGAAATGCCTGGAAACATTTACTCTATAACATGACAGCCCTAATCCTGGGGCATGCCCTGTCCCACCCCAGAAACATTGCATTGCTGATCAGAAAGATCTCAGGTGCGTAGTAAAGAGCTTCAGAGTCATCCATTTGTATCCAAAACTTTCTCTTAAATAACTATGGTTGTCACTGCAGTACTTAGTTTTCCTGCATGGCCACAACATAGGAAGCTGTTATTATTCCTGCTTTACAGAGACAAAGAAAATTGTCTTGTTCGAAATCACACAAAGTATGTGGCAGGAACGGGAAGTGAAGCCAAGTCTCCCAGCCCTCGTCATTCCCTGGTTCCTGATCTCCTTCATCGTGACCTAAGAAATTCGGGGATTTTTTTCCCTTTGTTCCTTTTTCTTCCTGTCCTCAGAATGTATTTAGGTTTTATTTTAAACCTTTTCCGTTCAGCCCGTAAGGTTAGAGACACGATTTGAACCACAAATACACATGGCTCCAAGACCTAACACTATCTGATAATTTCTCTCAGTTCTTGCCAGCTGGTTGCAACACCACGTTTGTATCCCATAACCATCTAAAGTGCTTGCACGATAGGTAACATGCACATAACCCAAACTCCTAGATCAAATTAAAACTATTTAAACACTTGAGTAGTCCCATCATGGCTAATTCAAATACACAGCCCATGTGACACCATCAGTGTTTGATTATACTCCACAGTAACGTTCTCTAGTTTGCTAGTTCTCAGATCTGTACACTTTACCAGACCATACCCAGGAGCTCCTAGGAAGATGCTTACAGATGATGACTATTTTGCTGACACAATAAACTACATGATACCAAGGCCGCATTTAGCTAGACATGCAAACTGTAGCTAGACACTGATTTCAACAGATACTTTGCTCCCAAAAGATGCAAGGCAGCTTCCCTAAACCTTCCATCCAAGCAGCCCTGTTCCCACGCCAGCTGCAGCGCAGTTTGCCCACCAGATCCAGTCTGACCCTGTGCCACACAGCTGAAGCCTGGAGCATTCATGCCAGAAACCTCATCCACACAAAACAGCAATGGCACTGGGACCATGGAGCTTGGCAAGCTGACAAAACATAGGCAGCTTGATTTACCTTTGTTTGCAGCTTGCTTTGGGGAAAGTCAGGGAGAAGCTAGAACACAGTGGGAGGGGGGGTGGAATCGCCATCTCTGGAGACATTTCAAACCTGCCTGGATCAGTTCCCGTGCGACTTGCTCTGGGTGATCCTGCTCCAGCAATGGGGGGATTGGACTAAATGATCTTTCAAGGTCCCTTCCAATCTCAAATATTCTGTGATTCTGTGAGTAGAGGAGCCCACGGGTGCTGGCACTGGACCTGGGATGAGACTCATCATGCCCAGGTAATGGGGGTGCAAAGCGCAGCCCCATAGACTCCATGTTACACTGGCACTCAATGGTCAGGTGTCCCAGGTCAGGCAGGAGAACTTCACATGATACAGCAGCTCGTGACTGCCCAGGACTGGCTGAGAGACATCTTATCTCTGGAGCCAAAAGAAGTGAACACTGTTAGCATTGCCCAGTATTGCCCAAGATCTCCGTCGTGCAACATGGGAGCTGCTGCCCAGTTGCCCTTCATTGAGACCTTCACTACCTACTTCCTGCAACTGTTCTCTTCAGCCAGCTAACCTTTGCCAAACCAATTTGCATTTAGTCCTCTTCTAGAGACACAGGTTCAGGGAGCTCCTGCTTTTTCAGAACTGCTTTTCTCTGTTCAGGTGTTTCTAACACTGCTCCTCCTGTCTCCTTACTACCTGTCACATCACACTCTCCAAATTCAAACTTTGGAAGATGTTTTCTGAATTTATCCACCTTCTCCTCTCTAATTTTTGTGTGTGCAAGAAGTATCTTGAACTCCTCGACTCCTTCTGACGATGCCACCTTGGGTCAGGTCTCAGGTTGTCTCACTGAAGTCAGAAAGCAGCATTTTTCCACCTAAAAATCAAGGATTTCCCATTTAAAGGACCACTCTGAGTGCCACAGCTGGTGTAGCTTACAATATGGCAGGGAGATGGAAATATGAGGAGAAGGAGGGGAAAATCCAGCGTTTGGAAGAGTGGCACCATTGTCTGAGCTATAAATAAAGCAAGATTTTATCATAATTTATTTATAAAAACTATTTCTAATCTAATTCTTTGCATATTATCTAGGGGCAAGAGAGACGAGACCAAAAAAAATGGTTCATAATCAGGAATTGCCACATGGAGTGGTTTTGATTAATATGCAAAACATAGATTATAAATAGATTTATAAATAAATGATCAACTACGGCTGCTGCTTTATTTATCTATGGACTTGCTGAAAATTTGAAGGCTGAATTCTGATTAAATGAGAATCGACACTAATGGTGGACGGGCTGGCTCAAAGGGACTGGGAAAGGAAAGTGAGAATATATTTGCATAGCACCTTTGCTTCAAAAGAACTCCCAAGTGCTTTGCAGAATTAATATTATATTTTAGGGGTCACTTAATCCATTACTGAAATACAGCCTCTGAGGAGGAAGAGAGATAACTTTCTGCATCTACTTCACCTTTCATTGAGGATCTCAAAGCACTTTGCACACTAATTAAGCCTCATACTGTATCTATGCAATCCGCTTCTCCTGCAAATAAACTGATGCAACCTAAAGTACCATGAATAAAAACAAGGAAAATTCATCAATTGTTCTTTGGTATAACTTCATTTCATTTCCAGATCATCAGGCTGAGCTCAGCTGGTACCTCAAAAAGACGTCCTCACCCAAACAGCAGTACAGATCCCAAATCACAACATCCAGTTAGCTTAGAAATTAGACCATTGTATCTGATACCACACCAGCCCAAACTTCTCATCTAAGAGCACTGTAGCATCCCATCATAATCAAAACCTCAGCCTTCAAGTTTTCAGTGCTCACCTTGGAGCCTGCATTTCTTTTCACTGATCCGTTTTGCCACGGAGAGGCACTCATTGCGGGGAGACTGAAGTTCAACACGACCCTGGAGGCCAACTCCGAAGACATGGCAGTTTGCAGATGCAACAGTCTGCCCATTCCCAGCTGTATTAAGTCTCGCCTGGGTGAGACTCGCCCGTATCCATCCAACAGCAGGACATAGGAGAGCCATATATCCACTGACAACGCTTTCAAGTCGAGTCAGCCTCTTCCATTTACCTTGCCTTTTCAAAATAAGAAAATTAAAGCATTTTATATTGTGGCAAAGCTGTCCTGCCAAGTCAGTTTTCACAGCTGAACACTTCCCAAGGTGCCAGTTCTGCAATTCAGGGCCTGGATACGATCCCTCGAGCATGATGGATAACTTTAAAATGAAGGCACTGTGAAAAGTACCAGCTGTCCAGGTGCACATTGGATCAGCATGGCTGATCCACCCCTCCTCCTCTTCCTCCTCAGCATCCCTTTGAGGAAGGAACAGGAGCTCATCCCGTGCGGGAGTAAGGCTATGACAGCAGGAGAGACAGGAAAGCCCAGCAGACATGAGCAGGGGCACACCTCACCCAAACATGAACTTATTTTTCTTATGTCTGAAATAACTTGCTGTTACACTGCAAGTGTGAGGGGTTCCTTTTCAATCTTCCTTATGTGACTACCTCGCTTCTTGCTTCTTCATCCCAACTACCAGTAGATAAAAGAAGAGGCAGACCAAAGAGAAAATTAACTTCTTTTCTGCAAATAAACCAAGGCAACCTCCAACCTCACCCCTACTTACATACACTCCCTCCCAGTGCCCATTCCAGGTTTCCAGACATCCCTAGAAAAGGATTTAATTTTAAATCACCCTAATAATTAACAGTTTCTGGTTTGAGTCCAGACTATGAGGCCCATCTTTAAAACANCTTATTTAATGCTGATAAAAGCAAGAGCTTCACACTCCCACAGCAACCTGGGTTATAGCTGCTTAGCAGGAAAACGAAAGAGGTACCTTCAGATGTGCCCACAGAGAGGAGAACCACAAGTCTGTCACAGTGACTCCAAGTTGTATGTGCTTGCTCCACACCGCGTGGCATTTCCTAAGGGGTACGTCACTCCTTTGGTAAGCCAGTGCTGGGGGTTCATATCCCACACTGCTGGTGTGCTCAGGCCCTGCAGATGCAGGGGGAGCTTGGGTGGCATTGATGCCCTTTGGGTTTTGTACATCCCTGGTTCCTCCACAGAGAGCAGAGCTGTGATGCACGGCTAAGAAGGTGGTAAAACCACTTTTCCTGCAGCCTTATAGGGACCAAAGGAGAGCCATAAGAAGAGCCAGGTGATCAGCCTCACTGCCTCTACCACCCGGGTGCTCAGATAGCATGTGAATTTTCTGAAAGAGTGTGAGTGGTGAGGAGGAAGGAACAGGTTGGCTCTATTTACAGTAGCCCAGACACCTTGGGCAACAGTCCTTCCTGCATGAGCACAATGGGGATAGTTACAGCCCTGGGGAGGATTACCCAGCACATTTGTTCTGCAAATGAACATTGACATAAAGGTCTTGCCCTTGCTGATGAGCATTGATGGGTTGTTTTCTGTATTCAGGGCTCTTGGTGATAGGGAAGTATTTACAGGGTAAGTATGTTTTCCTCCTTAAGAAGCCTAGTGGGGAACAGCCCAGTGCTCAAAAAATAAATGTCTAATAAAAATCATTACTGATTCCCTTATCATTTCTATTCACTTGAACACGTTTCCTCCCTGGTCACTCTGTAGCTGATGCCTGACATCCTCGGGAACACTCAAGGTGCTGGGGACCACAGATCCCTATAAGCCAAGCAGCTGTACCACCACCATGTCAGCACCATGCCTCCATCCATGGCAGCAGATGCATTCCAGTTCGTTTTCAAGAAAGGATCATGGAATAGTCACAGCCAAGGGTAGTCTCCAAGCTGGGGACATTTGTGTATAACTGAGCTTAACTGTCCTCTTCAGCTAATAGCAGCTCTTCCCATTGTACGGCTGATAGTGGCTGACACTTGTTTTATTTTCACAGCGGCTGCTGCAGCCTTGTATTGAAAGAGCTGGTAAAGAGTACTTTAGAGACCTTTCCTACTCAGGCTATTAATACCACAGCAAGCGATCTTTGGGGGCAATCGAAGAAAATTTCCCTTTTGGCTCCCACTATTATTTACTGTCCAAAAAAGACTATTAAATGTGATCTACAATTGTAGCAATTCGAGGGATAACGTGCTATTGCATAGTAAGTGTGAGTTTGACCCCTCACACAAGTAAGTGGAGTTATCTACCTGCTGCTGTTCCAGGTGCTTTCTGAATGCAAAAACATGATAAATACCTCTGAAAGAGCTTAAATAATTTAAAATGACACTACACTGTTCCTAGAGGATTCTTGCCCAAATGAGGGTGCATCAACACCTTCAGATCTTACCACATTTAAGCCTTAGTCACTTTGCATAGCAGAGATGGAGCCCTAATGGTTTTCTACGTGGGGAAACTGAGGCAAAAGTGAGGAAAAGCATCACAAAGTGGGTTAGTGCCATGTGAGGACAGCAGCAACTTCCCTGAACGACAGTGGATGCAGGATTAAGAAGCTGATGCCCAGGCAGCTACGATCGTCAGGATGCAAAGAAGAGAAAAGATCATACCATTGCTTGAAGAATAAAAAGCAGCTGAGGACACTGACACTGGATTAGCCAAATTTACTGGTGATTTTTTTTCTTCTCCTAAAAAAAAATAAAGAGATGCAATTTGCTTATCTCCTACAGAAATGCTAGAGATGTGCTGATCAGTGCTGGAGCTATTAAGCTCTTTAGCCATCTACATTCTGGAAAGTACTTTCAAAATATGGGTCCAAGTTTGTATTAAAAAAAAGAAAAGAAAAAAAAAAAGAAGGAATACTTACATGGAGCCAGTTACACATTCCTAGCAGGCTCCTGCAGTTGTTCATGCTAATTTAGTAAGAAAGGAGTATATAAATTAGATACCTAGCTGGTGTGTAATCCGTCTGTGCATACGATTGCAGCAACAGTATATCGGTTTACTCCATCTCCTGAATCAGGAAATGAAAAAACAGTAAAAGACCAATCTCTCTCTCTCATATCAGATAAATTGTCCTAGTTTTGAAAACAGGAACTATCAAGACACAAAACTGACAGAAAATCAAATGGTGTCAGAGAAAACTCTTCATTGCTGACATTTACTCTGGGATTGGCTAAGAAGGAGGAATAATACCCATACAAGATACAACCCCCTTATTTTCATAAACAACAAATCCAAACCCAAAGTGCTTCCTGTGCAATGCTTCCAATTAATAGTTCAAAATTTCTGTCAATTTTAAATCTTTTCTTGTGAATGTTTAAAGTGGTTCATATATTTCCTTTCACTTCATTGAACAGAATGAAGTGTAAGGTCTAATACCATCCTGGCTATTGTGCTTTTTTTCCCCCATGCAGAATCATATTCAAACGTTTCCTCTTTTTTTTTTTTAATGCTCCATTTCTCTTAATGGCAAATGAAGCTTCACAATGTAGAGGAAGTTTTGAAAAGATCTTGGGTGAAACAAAAAATTGGCAAATAAGGGGAGAGAGAAAAATGAAGCAATACCTGTGCAATGTTATTTAAGTTGTAGGGGAACATATCGGGAACCTGATGAGAAAGCTTTTAAACACTTGCAGTAGTGACTTCTGCTGTTTTGCAAAATTTCTCCGTAGAAGAGAAGGGAAAAAAATTATTAATGGAGATCAAGCATCATTTTGGCTTATAGAAATGCAAACATTTCTATTGCAGCTTAAAATATTTCTATTCCAAAATGTTCTAAAACCAAAATGTGTTAAGATCTGCATTTTTAAATTATTTCCGCAGCAAAGTTTGTTTCAGTCTGACTGAAGCAGCCAAAGATACAGTGGGTATTTATTCAGCCCTGCCCTGCACAGTCGATCAGTTTGCTGGCTGTTTATTGGCCTTTCTTGACTCTATCGTGATCTTACAAATGACACCAGATCACCACCACGTTCAAGCATTTATCTGTGTTGTGAAAGACGCAATTTACATCAAGTTTTTCTTTCTCCTAATCTTTAACGCCACAGATTTATCCCAAAAGAGTTGGCAGAAAACAAACAAACCAGCCAGAACAAGCCCTGCACTCAAGACAATGTTATTCTCTACAGAGCAACAATAACCATTTGCATGGTTTTTTCTTTTTTCCCCAGAAAAATTGCATTAGATGTTGCTATATTTGGAAGTACACAGAACTATGACTGCCAACAGAGTCCCAGCTATACAGGGTGAGGGGTCCGTTAGTGTGGATGTTGAATAAACGTATTACGCAAACCAAGGACTATTCCTACTTGCTTGAAGTAGAAGGGAAATGTGCTCTAATAAGGCAGGATCCTCAGCACAGCTCCTGAGCCTGGGCATGGATCCTTGTGAGCCATGTGCTGTATATGGGAAAGAGGTAGAAGATGCCAGTGCTATAAAATCATCCCTGAAAGGAAGCGATTAAGAAAAGCTGAGATTAAAGGTAGTCCTTCTGCCTCAGAGACATGGAAGACAAACTCTCAGCAAAATCCTGGCAGCCGTCACCATCCTGCCGATGTGCAATGTCCTTTAGTTGTGCAACCTGCAAATCTGCTCTGAGGAAGCTGTTCACACCCGTACCATCAACTCACCAGGAAAAAAAGGACTTAACACGTCAATCTTCCTCTAACCAGCAAGATCATCCTGTGAATTTTGACTTTGTTGACTTAATATCCAATTCATTGTCCTAAATGTTGACTTGTACGGCATTTCTGATGTGCCTGAGAAGACCAAACCAAGCTCTAGATTTTATAACTCAAGTATTTCTCTTTTTCACGCTGCTTTATTACCACAATCACAATGGTAAGGCACCTTATTCAGCATTTCCATCAAACAAATCAAATCACATTACAAAGCATCTCAAGGGATAAAGTCTAAGTGTGGGGAATACAGCCTCCAGATCTCTGTATGAAGTTACCAGAATTGAGACTGATCAACCAGAATCCCATAGTGCTTTCTAGAAAGTTGATTAACACTCAACATCTGGTTTAGGAGTGCATATCTACCCCTATGCCTACTGAACTCATCTGGTTTTACAGCGTCCTGGACAAGAGTCAGGAAGTTCCTTCTCTGCAGGATGGGCAACTTCAGCTGCTCAGAGAGAAATGACGAGGGAAAACACAATAACCATTCTCAATTAACAGCTTGGGCAGTGAGGATGAGGTCCAGTCTCATGTGCAAGGTCATTCAGGAAGCCTGTGGCAAAGCTGGGAGCAGACGAGTAGACTTCCAATTCACAACTTCCAGTGCAAGTGTTAATTGCAAACCGCTATTTTAGGATTGTGTACAGATTTCATTTGATGAGCCAAATTCTGACAGTTTGTTCTGCATTACTGTAGTTCCGGCTCTTAATTACNCCAGTGCTTCTAGGACTAGGGAAAAAATTGCATCTGTAGGAATCATTTGGAGCTGACACACTGCACTGAGGTGGCTTTTTCCCTTCGCAGCTTGTGTACAGCAGTTCAGCTCTTTCTGTTTTCCCTACCAGCTGCTCTACGAACACTACCCCTGTCAGCGGGAAGTTACAAAAAAATGAATGAAGACTGATGATTAACGAAGAAAGAGGGTGAATATTAATCATGGAGCCAACGTTTGATGGGAACATTGATGGAATAGTGGTCCCACTGGAAGTTGT
>WEIS01042377.1:3111-21042 GCA_013389965.1 Todus mexicanus
CTCCCCCCCCCCCCCCCCCCCCCAATTTCCTAAGAAGAGGTATTTGGGTCAAAAAGCAGTCTTTATGAGATGGGGACGTTGCTGGGTTACACTTGGGTGCCTGTGAGTCAAGGAGCGGGTGTGTGCGCAGCCGTGCGGGGACCCCAATAGCTGCATCCAGGCCATTCCCCAGCAGCACGGGAGGGGTGTTGTCCCCACACCACAGGGCTAGGGGCCAAATCCTGCACAGAGCCAGGGTGTAAAGAGGTTCCTAAGTTGCTGGCACCCTTTTATTGCACCTTGTCTGGAAGAAAAGCGGGCGGCAGCGGTGAAGCGGAGCAGAAAGCCCGGTGGCGGGATGAAGACATCCTCTGTCCATCTCTGCCTGTGAAGCTGAACCGAAGCCTTGGTGCGCTGCTTAAAATTGTAATTTTGGATAAAAGGCTGTGTAATAACTTGAGAAATGTGCGAGAAGATCTCGTGTTAATACTGTATAAACCTTCTTTAACTTCAGGAAGCTTAAAATCAAATTTGGCAGAGCTTACAAGGGCAGTGAATGTGGAGCCACTTGACTCTGGTAACCGAGAGAATCGACTGACAAACCTGCAGTATTTTGATATTTCTACAATGCTATCTGAATTCTCGGAAGTATTCCTTGTGAACCAGTGTAAAAATATGTATTTGGCTTACCTGTATGTTAAAAATTTAAATCCTGTGTTCCGTGCAAAGATATTTTTTTTTTCCCCCCCCATCTCTTTGGGAAAACCGAGCGAGGAGAATATTACAGTGCAATTTAGGTTTCAGGGGTTTTTAAAAAAAATAGGAGCTGTAATGAGGTAGGTTAATTGTGGAACTAGGAGGCTCCACTGACTCATCTTCTGAATAAAGAAATTCAGATGTGTTGTGACCTCAGGAAAGTGAATTTTTAGAGCAGTTGAAGTTAGAAATCTGGGATAAATTCAGCTATTTGAAAGTCATGGTAACAACCATTTGTACGAGCGTATCGTGCTCTATAGTAAGATTGCATAAGGGCACAGGATGAAGCATCTGATTTTTTTGAATGTTTTGTGGGTTTGTGTTTCTTTTTTTTTTTTTCTCTTCCCTTTTGGCATTCTGTTTGTGACAATTACACGACTCTCTATTAACTGTGTGTGGAAGAAAGCAGTGTTATGAAATGAGGAGAGATTTCCTTCATCTGTTACTCTGTAGGTAATTTTTGTGCTTTTTCCAGTATTTAAGTACCTCTTAACTGCTTGCTGTCCATCTGTATACCATTCATAGTACTGTAAACTAGTATATGTAGCATGACCTTGTAACTCGCTTTGTTTGTGCATCTGCCAGTACAATATGTTGTCTTTCCTTAAAATGCAAATATGCTCCGTGCAGTACAGAGCTCCTTAGTCAATAAATAAATGGAGGTAAAAAACTGTACCTAATACCCATTTAATTTAAATTCATTTTATAAACATAAAGACGCCTTTTAAGAGAAGCTTTAATTCAGACTAGCACCTTGATTTGTGGTTGCCATGGAGAATCAAATCTGTCATTTGACAAGAAAAGTCACCCATTTATGACAGCACTTTATCTTGTCTCTCCAGGGGAAGAAAATGTCAAAAGTGAGAGCAGAAAAAAATAAAGCCTTGAAACACCAGAATTTCTTGATTTCATTTTTATTATTCAGCTATCATATCCTTTCTGATAATAGCAAGTTGGTGAAAATAAATAATGTTCCTAGAGTAAAATCAAATATTTCCTATTGGAATGGACAGGGCTCTTTGTGATTGTCAGTGCTGTGAAGTCTGGCAAGAAATAGTGTTATTAGATAAACCCACAGTGCCCAAATCCCATTTTCTTTTCATTACAGTGTCAAAATAATTATACCTGTGTAATTTGGGTAAGAAATTGTAGAATAAGTAAAATGGTCCATTGGAAGAGATTGCTTTAAGCTTGTGTTCATTACAGGGTGGGGTTTTTATATGCTGAAGAAGAAGAAGAAAAAAAAGGTTACAAAAATTGGTGTAATTTCATTTGAATAAAAATGTCTGGTTACTCTTTCATGTTCTTTACAACCAGAGGAGACGGCAAGTGCTGTGTTCTGTTGGGGTTTTTACATCCGTGCATCTTTTGTAAGAGAGAGTTAAAAGAGGCAGGAGTTTAACACTTTTTTTTTCTTTTTTGATTCTCAGGTGAAAAATCCCTGAAGAGTTTCAAAGACTTTATCTAAAAATTTATTATTAAGTGAATTATTATTAATTTTTTTTTTTAAAGTGTTTTACTTTCATAGGCTTAAGGAATGGTAAGAATCGGGTGTTTGCAGGACTATAATTAGCTATCGCGAGTGTTTACGCGTGTACATTTAATCCATATAGACACTAAGTTGCCCCCAGGGGAGGGCCACTTACCGCAGCATTGCGTTTACTTTTTACATAAATCTAAAAAGTGCCGTGGAAATAACGAGACGAAAATAATCCACTCTGCGCCTCTTTTCTTCTGCCGGCGTTTTGTGCCTTGCACGGTGTTGCGGGGTTTGATGTGGTTCAGGAGTAATCTTGTATCAATGAGATAGCATTATAATAGAAAGTCCTTTAGTGGTTTAGTGTAAATATTGGGCTGGTAGGGGAGCCGCTTGCTGGAGCGGTTGTGCCTGCAAGAGATTACAGAAAGGGAGAGAAAGGAAAGGGTCGGAGGCTCCTTTTTTTTTTTCTTTCGGTCTTTTTTTCTTTTTTTTTTTGCCTCTTGAAATTGGCTGGCGGTGTGGGATCCATAGCCAAAGCTAGTTGGGATCTGCTGTGAGAAAACAGGCAGCACAATAGTTCCCTATCCCTGCCTTCGTGCAGTCTGAAGCCAAAATCCAGCTCTCAGATACTTAGAACTCTGCTTGCCTTCACCAGGCACTTACCATGCCTGTCCAGTGGAAGTAAGTGATGCGTTGTGTCCTGGGGTTCCTTAAAAATGTGTGCTCTTGCAGGTGTCACCCTAATGGGGAAAGAATTGTAATTTGGATTTTTTTTTTCCTCCTTTTTAAAAGAATTTATTTTATTTTTCTGTTGTTCTTAACACGTATTAACATCATGTTATAGGGTATCTGTTATCGTGGGCTACCAGAATGTGATAACTTCAGGGTTTTTTGTCAAGCCATCTGGAATAAAAGAGGGGTGAATTAAAGATGCTCTCTGGGTTATGGAATCTTAAAGATATTAAAGGGTTTTGATTTCCATAATGCCTGCCTCTCCTTTTGCCCAACTGTTGATATAATCTGCTTTAAAATCGATTTGCTGTCATCATGTAATCAAAGCCTTAATTGCATCATCATTGACTTCAGCATTTTTTTGCTGATAGATTTGTGTGACTGATGGTGAAAACGTCGCGAAAAAAGAAACAAGCGTTTGAAATGATTTCGCTGGATGTGCCGTCTCTTGCAGACGGACAGCGATTTTCACAAGGAAACCCTGAGCCCCTGGATTTTAGTGAGATATGAAAACGTTTTCCCCTGTCCACAACCTCGAGGCTCGATACCGTGAGCGGTTTAACTTGCCGAAGTCAAGACCATTCAAAGGAGTAATAAAAGATCGATATTTTAGCATGGCCGTGTCAAAACTGTCTTTTGAAGTATTCGATCCGCTTCCAATCGTAACTTTCTACAAGTTGTTCTTAGAAAATACTGTAAAAATAAAAGGGGTGGTGGGGGCAAAGCTGCTTGTTTGCTGTCAGGTTGTCCCCAAAAGCACTGAATTATCAGAATAGGGTGTAAATATCTTTAGAGAACAAAAAATGGTGAGTAAGTTGTCTCTCTAGTTTCCGACGGATGCTGTCTGAAATGGCTGATATCCTGTCCTGAAAATCACAGATGGAAACTTCATCTCGGCGCGGTGCTACGGCAAGAACGAATTGAAAGTAGCAGAGTCTCATTTACATTTCAGAAATAGTTCTCTGCAGTTTCCTGTTCCATCGACCAGATCTGCTCGTCTACCTAATGTCGGTCGTTCCCCACATTTAAAGGGCAGCGCTTTAGGTTTGACCCTTGGAGGACTTCGGGGATATCGGTGATGCTCTTCCGTTACCCAGGGGTGCTGGTTGCTGCAACCAGTTGCCCGGTACAGCAAGAACTGAAGCAGCAGCGTCTGTTTGATGCTGTTTCGACAAAGGTTCACTCCTTCCTTTTGCCTTTCACAGTTCTCTTCAGTCAGAGCAACTGCAGCGCAAGCTTTTCTCCGTCGATTTTTAAATTTATTTATTTTGATTTTTTTCTGATTTCTTCCAATTGTGTATTTGTTTTAGTAATCACTTTTTTTCTTTTCTTTTTTTTTTTTTAGAGTTGAGCACGTTTCTGAAAGTCTGTGGTGGAAACTGGCAATGCTCGCCTGTTGTTTCTGCAAGGGGGGAAGTCAAAGTAAACACGTACTTTGTACAAGTGAATCATAGGCTTTGTAAAAAAGAATATTACCGGGTGCTAATAAGGCTGCGTATTTACTGTAAATGCCTTTTATGGGAGTCTTCGAAAGAGAAGAAGCTGCAGATTACTGGGGGGGGGAGGGAGGATGGAGGATACTGAAGAGCAGGGTAAAAATGTGCTACTTGGCAGTTTCTGTGCGTTAGGGCAGCCCCATCCCCAGCACAATAAATACAGTTCGAGTATTTAGCAAAACCGAGAAATGCTGCTTCTTTCGAACAGCACCTGTGACTTGTTTTGAAATTTAGAGGGCCAGAAATGAAGGTGCTGGGTGTGCAGCGTGCTTCTGAGAGCACCCGTGGATCTCACCAAGTCTCTTTGGCTACCTGAGCAACCCCCCACGGGCACGTAATGGACGGGAGCGACAGTGCAGCTCGTCGCCGTATAAAGAACTCTTCTTTTTTAAATGTATGGATGCATATGTATGTGTGTATGTATTTTTAACAGAGCTACAGTGTCTCCGTGAAGGCGGTGTGAGGAGTTGTCACTAGCGAGGGGAAGCCAGGGCAGCCGTATGGCACTCTGCCGAGGAGCGGTGGGGGAGGACGAGTCCCTCAGCATCTCAGAATCCTCCTCAGGTGCTGCCACGTGGGGTGCTGGGGCCTTGGTGATACCCTGCACGAGCCCCTGCGGTGTAAAGGGGAAAGTCTTGCTGGCAAGAAGATTTCTGGGAGACATTGAGTTGCTTGCAATGGTGATGCCACTGGTTGGCCACCTTAGCAGCAGGTACCTCAAGGTGGTAGCGGGTACCCCAAGGAGCAGTGGGAGGTCCTGGTTTCTTACTGAGCTACACATTGCTTTGGAGTTGCTGGAGTAGTTAAGGCACTTAGGGTTGTTTGAGGATACTAGAATGCTCCCTGTGGTGCTACCATGGGGGAACCTCAGGCTTACAGCTGTTGGAGTGATCTCTTCAGAATTTGGGGTTGATGCCTCCATGCAGCTCCTAGTACCACCCAACAGCATGGTGCAGCGACTGGTTATGCTGTTTGTTCTGGTGGTGGTGACTCGTGATGTGCGTCTCTTGTTGGCCAAAGCTACGTCGTGTTGTCTCCTTACCACGCTTTTCTGGTTATAGCTGTTTTTTGCTGTTGTTTCAATTCTCACTTCTGAATGATAGAGGAAAAAATTCTCAAGAAATGACATCTATTAAAAACAGGTGTGTGTGAAAACAACCTTCGAGGTCTTACTGTCTGACACGTGAGGTTTTTAGAAGCGATAGAGTTAAGGTGGCAGAAGTGACCGTAGCTGAGCCTCTGGACTGTTAGATGCTGTGAACCTCTCTGTAATTTGAGTGTGTGTGTTTTATTTTATCCTTCCCAAAGATCTCTGTTTGGGCTTTGGCACGTCATCCAAACCCAAGTGCTCCAAGCTCACCATGTGGCTCCCCGTTCCTCATTTCTATGTGCCCACCAAGAGACACCTGGGGCCAGTTTTGCAGAAGTGATCTGGGCTGTGCAACCACAGCTGAGGCCGTTTGGGACTATCCGTAACACACGGGCTTGTTAGTATCCATAAAACCCGTGAGTCGTGGTGGGCTCAGATTGGTGCCTGGAGTTATTGGGTAACTCAAACCAGCAGCTATCAATAGCCTCGCTTTTGCTTTGTCTCAGTTTTTCAGCAGTGAGATAGTTGTGGTGCCATCAAAGTTCTCTGGAAGTGGAGGTGAGGAGACTTTCGTTAACGTCACCAACCCCGATACTGTAATGAAGGAACTGGAAATATGGTCAAGAGGAGTTTGGTAATTCTGTGTTCAGCTTTATTTTTGGATAGTATGTGCTAAATAAGTTGCGTCTGCTACTGGGAGTACAGATTTTTATAATGGTAAAAGGAAATATTTAACTCTACATCAGTTAGGAGTCCCATAGAAAAAACAGGGTTGTATAAGCTAAGACTTGATCGTAATACTCATTCCAAAGGTGTAAATCAGAATTGCGTGTTGATGTTGCCAACTTTGTTGCCTGGTTTTTGCAACCTTCATGTTATTTTAATATAGCTTTGGATGCAGTTCTATAAAGGATGTACAGCAATATGTTAACATGCTGTGCCATCCTACATTTAGGGCTTGTAATAAGCCTCTTTTTTTATTGTGTGGTTTGTTGGTTGTTTTTTTTAATTGTCTTTGCCAAAAAAAATAGTGACTTTTGAGCACTGAAGTATATGTTCATATTGCTGTGTTTTTGTTTGATTCTCGCTCTCGTGTTCTTTATCTTACCGCAAAGATCTTAAGGCTTTGTCTCTGGAGAAGCAGTCAGGGTTGTCCATGCACCTCACTGAGGTCCTTGCTGGTGGTGGACAAGAGCTTGTAACCACTTAAGTCAGACTATTGCAGTTAAAATAGCTCAAATATAATTATTTGCTGGGGCCGAGAGAAAACACACCATTTTAGATACCTTTGCCTAGGTGTTATAGTCTGTGTTTCGAGGGGGAGCCTTGTGAAGCTTCATTTTTTGTTGTCTGAGGAAAACAGCAATTCTCATGCTATGTGGAAAGTTTCTGGTAATAGGGATTTTTCAGTAATTGGAATGATTAGGTGCATGGCATAGATTTTATTTGTCCCTGTTTTCCTTTTCTCCCGTTGATGGGCTTAGCTACACTAGTCTCATCCAAACTGAAGCGAAGATGGAAAGAAGAGTAGAATTCATTTCTTGCACTTCGATGTCTAAATATACTGCTTCAAGTGGACCCACAGCTGACAAAATAGATCATATTAGCAGTTTGTGCTCCTGGCTATCCCGATGATAGGAGATTGGAGTTGTTACTATTGACATTCTCACCGAGCACCCTACATACCTTGGGATAATGTGTTTCAACTCTCTCTACCTGGAGTTCACTATCTATAAAATTAGAAAACCTTTACTGACTTTCCTTATTTTGCAGCTATGATGTGTACATTCAGGTGTTCCCGGAGTCCCAGCACGTGGCCCTGCCAGCTGGATGGGAGCTGACCCTGAGCATTGGGCAATCCTGACCTTGGTTTCCTTAACTCGTTAGTGCTCTTGGTTGAACAAGTAGGAGCCCCTCACTGTTGGTGTTTTCAAGGTGGGGGAGGTGTTTTCAAGGATGGTTTAGGGGGTGATGTTTCCCTCCCTGGAAGCTCCCTGAGCCCCTGGGATAGGTCAGTGTTTCCCAAGCTGGTGTTCCTCTGGCACCCTGGGATGTGCCAGCTCAGGGCTGCCCACCCTTCTGCCCCCACAGCCCCAGGGCCTCCTCTGGGTTTTTCTTATGCTCCTCTCCATGCGAGGCTGAATTTAATTATCGGGGATAAGGTCCTCCAGAGCAGACCTTTAAAAGTCCTATATAAAGATGCTGCTCTTAAGTAATTCAATATTTCAACTGCTCTGTGCCGGATTGATTGATTGATTAATGGAGGAGTTCATTTAATTAATCTAAGGCTTCACTAAGTCACATGTGTTACAGTAAATACTGCGATGGTGGTGGGTGATAAAGGAGGCGGTTGGGAGCCGCGGCTCCTCGCTTGCCTCTCTCAATCTCTTTGGCTTTACGGCGAAGCTCCGGGTGCAAAGCCACCAGGGATGCCTGGGCGCATGCGCCGGGGCTCACGCTAGATGAAGCTCGTTGGTTTGCTATCTATAGGCTGCTAAATATATTTCGGGTGGCAGGCAGACGTGATACTTTGTCACTTCCTACAAGCGTGCATGTGGAGCGAGACGGTTTTCCCCCCTCTAGCCCCAGCACACGCCCGAGTGGTTTGCCTCGGATTTTGGCTTCTATAACGTTGATATGTCATTGCATATTGACAAGGACGATATCCACCGTTCCCGAGCGGGGTCCCTCTGCCGAGTGCCGGCTTATGTTTTGTTTCCACTGTGCCGGCCAACTTTGGTCCTTTGGGGGGTGCCCATGGACCTCCTTGTCCGGGGGGCTGGTGGACATGTGCATGCGTGTGCTGTCATGGTACGTATGCACCCCTGTATGTGTGCAGCACCTTGAGGAGATGTGACACTGGCTACAGAATGCCCTAAAACTGCAGGTTTCAACCCAGTGCCTTGTGTCTTGGCTACAGAAGAGCTGCGTGTGGAGTTGCAAAGCCTGATCTGCAGGCTGGTGGAAGTTTTATTGCTCCTTCTCTCGCCCTTGTTGCTCTTGGTAATCTTAACAGAGGGAAGTTATATTCTTCTTCAAGGGATTTTCTGTATTGTCTTCGAGTACATAATGCTTTTGGGGTCAGTGTTGTCATGAGGAGCTGTAAAAGAACATCTCCAGGACTTCAGTGCTCCCGTAACTCTGTCCACCTCTCATGGAGAAGCATTAGCCTTGTGCAGAAAGCTGTTTTCAGTGGATTCAGATGGGAAGGGGGCGACTTGACATGACTGTGATCCGGGCACCCTAAGATTTGATACAAGTGTTCCGAAACCTCTTGTTGTACAATAAACAGACATAAAGGAGACGTGACCAGCCTCCCACCAAACCCTTGGCAGGGTCAGGAACTTGAAGCTGCACCTTGTGGGCTGTATCCCAGTGCCTGAGCTGGCGGCTGTGCCTCTGTACTGGAGAAGTGACCGTGGGTGACACCAGGATTGGTCGCTGCTGCCACATTTCCAGATTTCCCTGTCCAGGCTTCATACAAGTAGATGCAGAAATAGATTAATAGACACACATATGATGCGTGCACCATCATCCACTCTGCGTCTGTCTATTCAAAGCCCAGGTGCCGGACCCAGCCTCACAACTGGGTTTTGCTTCTACATAACCCAACACGTGGGCAGTTGCACAGCAGCTGAGTGTGCTTTTTTTTTTGCCCTCCTCTCTCTACCTTTTTTTGAAGAAGAAATGAAGCCTTGATTCGTGGACCAGCAGTTTAGTGCTGCAGTCGTAGGTCGGCGGTTTGTTGTGTGGTTAGCTTGGTTCTCAGACCTGTGTGTTGAAAGGTAATGGAGTTCATCTCGAGGAGAGCTTTTTCTCGGCAGGATGTCTAACTGTGTGTTGCCTCTGTTTTCTCACTTGCTAGTCTTACAGAATTTAGTCACGCTAGAATATTTGATGAATAGCCTTTGATAAAAGGCAGGTTTGCTTCTTCTTTCTCTTTTTTCGTCAGCAGTGTAATACTGTGAAATGCTGATGGAAAGCCCAATGAAAATGATGGCTAAACACTAACGCGGTGGGCAATACGTTAACCTGTCGGAGCGTCGCGTGGCTCGTGCTGCCGGTGTAATTCTGTATGTGCTGAGGAGGAGGATGGTTGGGGGGGTTCAGGCGAGTTCACTGGTAGCTGGCTGGGCAGCGTGCGTGCGGGTCGACACTTCCCTTTGGTCTGTTACTATTGCTGCTTCCCAGCCCTGGTTGTAGGATGGGAAGGAGCCTCTTGACACGCTTTACTTTGAACGTGGGATGGAAGTCCTGCCCGGTTTTGATGCTGTCTGTCCCTCCAAGGCTGTACAGGAGCTAACGCGAGCGATTTTTGAGCTATTGCATTTGGAGTCGCCGCCTTGTTCATCTGATTAAGTTGTATTTAATTAGCTTTGTGTTTCGTCCTTTTGTTTCAGTGCGAAGATTACGGGGAGGGAAGGGGGGGAAGGAAAGATTAAAATTGTCTAAATGAAGCTTCATCATTTAAAACACATATAAAAACTCAGTGAGATGCCTTTTATTCCCCCGTCCTTTATCTTCCCTCACAAGCTTTCCGAGAATGAGTAGTGCATGTTGAGGTTTATCTTTGCTTTTATGTGCAGTAGCCACATGCTTAACATCGAGCACGTTTGAGTTGCATTTCATAGGGCTTTGGCAATCCCTTTATAAAGGGACTGATCTGCTAACATCACCCTCTTTAGATCTAGCAGGCAGGATGTTCCTCCATACAATGAAGCGCTCACAGTCGCTCTTGCCAGACCAGTAAGTGAATGATTTCAAGCCTGGTGGGCAATACTTGTGTCCATGCGTAACACAGACAGACCACAGTAGTAGGCAGCTGCATGTAATTTTGAACTCCACTCATTGAACTGTAATAAAACAATATAAGCACTGCTTGGGGGAAAGATTGGATGCAGTTATCCTTACACAGGACTCGGGCATATGAAAGCAACGCTGGCTGACAAGAGGATTTTGAGATTTGATTTTGATTGAATTGCAGAATTGAACAGGCCAGGAATGTCAGTGGAGGGCTAAATGCCTGTAGTGCCATAAAGTTTTATTCATGTGAGGCTTTCCAATATAAAGTAGATGGATTATTGGAGAAGGTGTCAAGGGACATGAAATAGAAGTGCCCAAAACATAAAATGTGGGTATAAGGATAAAATTACTTCTTGCTTAGTACATAATTAGCTCACAAAAACTGTTTTGGGTAGTTGTTTGTTTATTGCTCAGCCGTTTTAAAGCGAATTCATTATACAGTATAAAATAATAGCCTTTGATTTTTACTTCAGTTCGCTCCGGTTGGAATTCATCCTGCTTTTAAGAACAGGTTTAAATTTCTTTTAATTAGAGGAGTCTCATTTTAAAAAAAAAAAGTAGGGGGGAGAAAAAGTCCACAGGATAGAAAGGAAAAGGGAAAAGAAAAAAAAAAAAGGAAAAGTCCACAGGATATGAACACTCAGCAGACACTGAAAACTATTATGCTCAAAAACAAGAGCGGGATGTGTATTCACATACCACAACACACTGACTTATTTCATAGCTCAGTAATGCATACGTAATTAGAGTCAAATTTGCATAGGACAGCTGATATCCAAATTTGTGTGGCATTAGAGACAGCTTCGCTCGTTTGCAGTGAACTACGAACAGTAAATAAAGTTGCGCAGAAGACTGGATGGGGAGGGGGTAGCAGAAGCGTGCTGCGTTTTTGTGCCCAAATTCTTTATCCATTTTACAGATCTCTGTCTCGGTTAACGTTTTTTCCCTAAACATACTCTAAATCACACATAGTATGTCTGCAGGAAAATAATCATAGCTTTATGTTACATCCATTCACTTAGAATTATAAAATAAACAGTAAAATGGCCTTGTCGTTACAAGCCTTCTTTTTTATTTTTTCCTGCTTTAAATTGTGTTTTTGGGAAAAGGGCTTGTTCTGTTCATCTTGCATTAACCTGAACACAAATACCTTGAACACGAATACCTTGCTGAGTGTGTGTTTTACAGGGACGTAGTGTATGGTGTGTACAAGGCTGTCAAATTGCGATTTCAAATTACCCCAAAATACATAAACTTACGAAATTGTATTTAAAGGTGTATATAAAGAGCAGCATATACTTACATTTTTTGAACTAGTTGCCTGTGTGCTGTATGTTCTTCCATTTCAGTCCCTCCTGATGGAGCTCACATGTATGTTTAGGTAGTATTTATATGTAATTGTCTTCTTTTTTTAACCAAAACGGTTGTTACCGCGCAGGTTTTAATTATTGGGTTTGAAATCTTCTATTGAGAGTTTGGATTTGTAAATTCGTCAGGAAAGAAATGCCCTGTTCGGTGTTGGTGGTAACTCTCCAGGGATCTGTGAAACTTTTATTTATCGTGTGTTCGACCTGTCGTTCCTTCGCGCTATTTTGGGTTATTTTTTGGTCGTTATTTAGGTTTGCTGAAAGTAAACACGCTGAGGATTTGTGTAATTGAATAGAAGGTTTTCTGATGAGTTGCTTTGAAGGAAAAGGATAAAAAAAAAAGCAGCTCCTTCTCCCCCTCACCCTCCAATTCATACTGGCTATAGTCCTTGAATTATGTGTGGTAGAGATGCTGTAGTCAATAGAGAGACTTTTCTTTTCTTCCTCCTCCTCCCTTTCCCCCACTCAAGCTGGTTTTTTTTTTTTTTTTTTTTTTTTTTTTTTTAAAAATNNNTCAAGCTGTTTTTTTTTTTTTTTTGCTTTTTTTTGTTTTAAAAATAGGGTTTCATAGCAGACTGTAGTAGAAGGAGGTGGTTTCAGAGGGGACCTTATGCGAGGATGAGGTGAGGATGCTGGGGCCTTTTTGGAGCTGATGCAGAAGTGCCCTCTCATCCCTGTCCCCCCATGCTAGAACTAACACCCTTGTCCAGTTCTGTCCTGAGTTAAAAGCAATTCTGAATAAATTCTGGGGTATGTTCAGAAGGAGGAAGGAGTCGTGCAGCCCCTTGAGCTGAGGTTTTCTACTCGTGGACTTTTTTTTGCTAGATTTTATCTAAATGACAGCTCCTTTGCTGGCCATGGATGAGGCTCTGGAGCTCACATGGTCCTGTGCAGCAAAGCCAAAATATTTACAGTCACTCAGCAGCAAAGAAACACTAATTTTGAACCCAAGATAATGATAAAAAAACCCCACTGATTATTATTATTGTTATTATTTAGTACCTTCTTAAAATTTAAGAAAGAAATCCTACTTGTGATTCTTTCCCTTCTGTTCCTTTTTTTTAATGTTATTGCTGATACTAATCATGTCCTGCTTAATATTTAGGCAGTTTTAAGTTGTTTAGAACTGCAGACTAAATAAGCAGGAGAAAACGGATGAACTGTAGATAGTTGAGTTTTTTTAAAATATTAAACATGACAGAATTGAAATAAAAGTAATATTTAAAAATATTGAAAAATTTGAATACTGAAACCCACGACAAATGTATTATTTTTTTAAAAAAATAAATTCAAAATAATTAATTTTTCTGTTGACATTTGAAATTAGCCCAAAGACCTAAATTAGCTTTTTCAGTTATATTAGAATATGTTAAAATTTATTAGCTACTAATGACCTCTTGTGTAGGTGAAGAGTTCGGTTTCAGTTTTCCTTGGGATGTGGCTGAACAGTTTCAGTAGTTCCTTTGGTGATTCAGTATAATCGGAGAAACCAGTATGGAACTGAAAAGAGGAAACCTTGTTCTCCTTTTCCAATCTAGGTATAAAATAAGGATGCAGGAGGATGAGATCTAGTGTTGCTGAGACCCTAATATATTCAGTGTTCTTAAAACAGATCATGTTCAGTAAAGGTTTTACATGCATAAATGCATGAACTTATTATGTATCCAGCATATTTAAGTGGCTTTCATTTAATAAATAAAATTATTTTTTTGTTGCAGTTCCACTTTTCAACCAAATGAAGATCAATGTGAATAACAAAATTACCAACCAATATCAATTTCATTTCTAACAGAGTCGTAACGTAAAACTTAGGGATGCAAATAAATGTGAAAACAACCTGTTCTCTTGTTTAGCAGGGAGAAAAGCTTAATGGAAAGGTTGTATGAAGTTGCCAACCAATTAGAATCAATCGTTCTTTAAGAAAAATAAATATAGAAGTACAAATGTAAAACAAGATTAAAATCAATTATTTAAACCATGTTTCCTGCTTCCTGATATAAACGGTGATTAAAATCAGCGATTCAAATCGCTTTGATTTAAATCAAGCTCATGCTTGGGGTGGATTAGCTTGTGGTCACCAACGTCATGTCTCTGAAGATAAGGGCAGCGAGTCCAAAGTGCCTCCTCAGTCACTCGGCCTCAGCTGTGTACCAGAGAGATCCCTGCTAAATTAAATGGGCAGCATTCCCGTTATTGTCTCTCGCAGCCCTCGGCTCCTTTCCAAGAGAATCCAGCTGAGTTTGAGGGCTTACTGAAGGTAAAGTGAAGCTGAGTCCCCTTCTAAGGTGGCTTTAGCTCATCGGTTATGGAAAAGCAGGAGCTCAGATCCCTTCCCGCTGTGCATCCTTGTGCAGGCAGTATCCCTGATGCTTTCTGGCTTCCTTGCTTTCTCCTGGAGGGATTTTCTCCCTATTCCCAGTCATGCTTAAATTTCACCAGTGGCTCAACCCTCCCTATGGTCCCTCAAGCCTCTTTGAGGACCTGGTATGGGCACTGATCCACGTTAGCTTCCGGAAAGTATTTTTGTCAAATCAATTCTCCCAGGAAAAGAGCAAGTACTAAAGTTTCTCTTATCCTTCCTTCAAAAGCAACTACTCTAAGGCTGGGTCCCTTGCAGTGAGCTCTTTTTTCCGCAGGAGCCCTGGTCACGCTCTTGTCCAGACTGTGGTGAAACCCTCTCCTTCCCACCACCTTTATCACCAGCTCTTTCTGGTTCCCTTCTAGGCATCCTGCAGCAGAAGTAGGATGTGAGTGAGCTTGGCTACGTAGAGCCCTCAGGAGGAATAAAATAGGCATTTTTTGGCCAGAGCCTCTTGGCACGAGGGCAGCGGTGAGGATCATCAGTAGAGCCCTTTCTCCGTGGCTGGTGGAGAGGAGCTTATCTCGTAACAGCGTAGATCACATCTTCCCTTGACAGGGTCTGAATGTTAAAGAAACCCAACATAAACCTCGATATGCATTGGGTCAGCGATGTCAAGTAGAGCAGATTGCATTAAAGTTGGACATAAATTATTCAAAATGCTCATAAAGATGGGTCAACGGTCCTTGCATCGGTAGAAGTCGGTTGTAGGCTGCAATTGTTTCCATATGATGGCCTTTCTGAACACGGAGTGGAAATCCTTTGCGATGTGTAGAGGTTGAGAGAAACACGTGGAGTTTATTGTAATAACGTCTCTAGTTGGAAGTTCTCAAAATAATTAGCTTGATTTAGCTCTCTCCTTTCTGCCTGTATTCCAGACTACGTCCAAACCTTTTATGGAGCATAAATAGTTCCTCCGTGTAGTGAGGATTTGGCAGCCAAATAACTCGTGCTGTAAGAACGAGGCAGACAGACCTTCCACCAGCGCTGGGTGAAGTCAGTCCTCCTGAAGGAGGCAGATGTTTTGGCAGAAGAAGGTGCCATGTGTTTCTTGAGTCAACCATCGTAAATTTGCGAGCTGTTGGTTCTTAAACAGGTTATTTTAATTATATTTTTCCTCTTATAGGGATAACTAGTAGTGGAGCAATCTTATTAGCTGCTGATATTTAAACCATGTGAGTTAAGCTGCACATCCACGAGTGAATGACGTTAAGGTAGGTATGGGTATTTTAGCAAAGTTTCCTCTGCAGATTTTCCCAGGCTTAATCCATGCTAATTTATTCTTCTTGCATTCTGACTGTAGCGACTATCTTAGGACAAATCAGATGAACGGGTTCAGATTTTTAGCTGGTATGAACTGCCACAGTTCTTTAGTCCTGCTGCGGTGGGTGGTGCTGAGCTGTTTTATGCCAGGCAGGACTCGAGGCTGGGGTGTCTGCGTAGATGTCTGCTGCTTACCTTAACCTGGTAAGTCTTAAAAAAGCCAAATATGTTTGTATTTGTACTGTGCACCCAGGGAAATGGTAAAAAATGGAACGGGGGGCCAGGCACATGTAGGACAGAAGTTGTATGGACTGTAGGATGCAGAGGTGTAGGACTGAGTTGCAGGGCAATATAATCAATAGAGCTGTGATTTGAAATCAGGTGCTGCTGGAAATACTGGCGCATCCGTTAAGGTATCCCCCACTGATATCTCAGATTTGCTGTGAGAAGAGTAGTATTTCCCTGCATTAAGAGTCGTCGCTGCTTGAGGTTTTCCTGCATGTGTGAATAGACATGTAATGCATCCATACAGCAAACGCAAAATAGAGATGTGCAGAGCAGGTCAGAAGAAAGAGACAGCACGCGAGAGCGATCTCGCCTGATTGGGGTGTGAACCTGTGTGATCCGTGCCTTGGGGACACCTGTGGGATGCGTCCCCTCAGGGAAGAGACGCCCAGTTACATTGCCATGTGCTGTGGGCTTCCCATTCCTTGGGCAGTTGATGGTACATGCTTGGACATATCTGAAAAACAACCCTTCAGAGGTGCCTGGTTGAGCTCTTGGAGTCCGGAGACTTCTGACTTTCTAGCTTGGCTTGATATCTATTGATTCATTCTTGAACGTGTTGGTTCTTTCTTTGCAAAAGGCTTTGTGTGGTTTAGTCTTGGCAAGGAGTTCCTGCTTACCTGATGGAATGTTCTTGTTGTGGCATCCGTTATCTTCCTGAGTTTTTTCGGTTGGGTTTATTTTTTTGTTGTTTTGGTTAGTGTAAAGTTTGAAACGAAGCTGGGCAGCGTCATGGAGATCCTTCTGAGTTTTCAGCTCTGGTGAGACGTGAAATACGTCGGCCTCATCACAGCAATGACTTTATTGTGGTTGCCTTGGAAGGGAGGCCACTGGCGAATTGATGCGCGCTGTGAAGGATGGGGTGGGTGAGTGTGGGTAGCAAGTGATTTTTGGCATTCGCTCTTGGCTTTTGAAGTGCGCGGAGCCCACTTCGGTTCCAAGTTGAGAAATAATACACCTCAGAATAAATAACCACACGAAAACCAGAGATCATTTGAAGAAAGCTAAGGTGGCAAACCACACCAGGTAAACTTTGCAGAAGGCAAGGCAGAAGTTTTAGTGCTGCTCTTTTAATATTCAAGATTTTATCTCGAGGAGTTATCTTTAGAAAAAATAAACGTTCTCTTGGAATCAGCGATACAAAACCTGCGGTATTGGCTGCAGAATGCTTATTTCTCTGGAGAGGCTGTAAAGAAGGTGATGATCATCTGAGCAGCTTGAGACCCCCTCAGCTTATTTAGGTCTGATGCCGGTTCATTTGCTGAAACAAGCTGAAAAATGCAGCAGAGGAAAACCCTGTCTGGAGCAAGAGTTGCTTGGTTGTGGGTTTTTGTTTTTTTTCTTTAAATAATAAAAATCAAACTTCCCCTTTGTGATTTATGATCCCTCTAACAATGCCACTTTCTCAAAGCCATGCATCATACGCAAACAATGGGCCACATAGAAAAGCGCGCTCCCCGGAGTATTACCAAGCATGTAATTTTGTCTTTAAATTCTTCGCAGTGAATTGTAAGAACATGACTTCATAGGAACCTTGGAGACATTACGGCTTTTAATAACGCTTTGCTGCTACATGTAATACTTAATTTTATTTTATTTTATTTATTTATTTTTTACTTTTATTAATTAAATTGCTTCTTGCGTGCGTGTGCAGCAGGGAGGGGATCCCATACATCCCGGCACGCCGGGCGGGCTGCTCCTGCCAAGGTCTTTTCTCCCATCCTGAAGGGTCTGGTGGAGGTTCAGGAGGGTTTTCCTTCGGATTTTTGCCAAGCACACCCCTACAACCTCCCCTGTCCCTCCAGCCGTGGTGCCTGCGGGTGCCAGCTGGTGTGCCCACGAGGGGGTGCGCATGAGAGGCAGCGCCTCTTCTTCTTTCTCCTCCGTCATCTTGTTTGAAGTCCCGTGGGGTGTGCAACGTTCCCACCCCTCGCAGGACTCGTGCGCGCACCAGACCGAGTTAGCTCCCGTTTGCGCTCTCCTGCTATCCTCTTGCATCTTTGATCTTACCAAATTTATATACGTGTTTGTGTAAGTTTTCAGGAAAATTGAGGTCAAACTTATTTCATCCTGTTAATCCCTTTGCTGCCTCCCCACCGCGTCCGCTTTATTTTTTTATTAATTTATTTTATTATTTATTTCTTTTTTAGCAGGCAAATCTTGCGTTATGTAAAACGTAGGTGAAGAAACATCTCTGGTAAATCTGCGTTGCCTTTCTGTCTGCGGCAGCGGGGTTTGGATCTGGCTGCTTATCTCCTCAAGGGTGGAAGCTGCACTTTTTACAGCTTTTTTTTTTTTTTTTTTTTTTTTTTTTTATGTTG